>OZ025292.1:363255904-363495904 GCA_964019185.1 Maratus speculifer
ATGCATGCGCAGATGTTATTATATATGCACGCTTGCCTGATAACGATAAAATCATTTTCTCAAACACAATTTTCATTTTTCATTTGAATACCAAATGCAAGTTGACATGGAGAAGAATATGGTACGATTATCTCAAGTGAAATTTACTTTCACGTTGATTATAAATAAGTATTTTTGATAGAGTGTGGGATGGCAGATGTTGCTTAGTTTATTTCGTTTGTTGTGATTAGCCATTTTGGTATTTTGTGAAAATAAAAATAATCGGGATCGATAATTTTTTCTTCCATTCAAATCTTATTAAATAACCGAATAGAAAGAATGGTGGCAGTCGTGTCACATGCAAGTCATAGTGGTGTCTGCGACCGAAGTGCCACGAATCTGAGACGTCATTGCGCAAGACTACAGTGGTCAACATCCAGGGATGTAATGTAGTGGAGGATATACGGGGGTATACGCCGTACATCTGGATTTTTTAAAGAAAGACCGTATGCCCTCTGTTTCTCAAGAAAGCTATAGTATATACATTCTAGGGCGTTCTAGGGTATGCGCTTTGCCTTGAGCGTATACCCTCTGCTTAGAGCATACTGAGAAAAAAAATATACCTCCTTTACCTAGAATGAATAGTCAGTCACTTTCTGAACACTCAAACTAGAACTACAGATGACCGAACTATACGAACAGATTAAACAACTATGTTGAATAGACGCAATGACCTGACATTTCTATTCTAGTGTTTTCTAGGTGACAAAACGATATTGAATCTTTTCAGTAACGAGAAATTATCGCGTGATTTTGGGAATGGTTTCATATACTAGAATTCTAGTTACTAAATTAAACCTCTTGTGTTCGCATCTATTTGCAGAGATTTTTAAATAGATTTGATAACGAGAATATAAGAAAACGCTCTTGAATTCTAATAAGAAACTCCAGAACTTTCTGGCATAGGGAACTATAATTTATAAGGATGACACTGAACTATTTTTTCAAGAGCCACAATTTAGATTCTAAATGCTGGAACTATATTTTTTTCTCAGTGTATATTCAATGAACTTTTTGCGACTACACCTCTGGTCATATCACGTAGACCACTGCAATATTGTGAAAATTTTTGTAACGCTAATTGAACATAATAATTAACACTTCTAACTAAAATCATTTTTGATTGTCTTGTGAATGTGTTGTGCAAGGAAAACGATTGTGCAAGAAGTGTTCTTAAAAATTACACAATGTTTCCAGAAATGCAGTTATTGATGTTTACTGGCAAAATTATAGTGAACTCACTCAGTAATTTCTTGCATTTTTTTTATAAAGCAAACCGTCTTTTATTTCTTTTTTTTAATTGTGTGATTTTAAAGGTACCCTGTTAGAAAATGTTTTAAAAGTGTTTTACATGTGTTGTTTTATTGTATTCAAAGCGTGTGTTCTACTATATTTTTGTGCATCTACACAGACTCAATTCCTTTTCTCTCGTCTTTCGCAAGCATTTGTGGACCAGCATAACGTATCAATTTAACCTCCTGTAATTGAAATATTTTTATACTATTTAGCATTCTATTTCTATATCTCATTCAGTCTTTTAATTCAACCTTCAGTGAAGGATTATCTCCTTCCTATAAGTTTTTGGTCGATAATGCTTCATCTTCTCATCATCAATCTTTGATATGCAAGTCTGGCCAGACGATATGCGTTCTCCTATTTGCCCATACCATTTCGATATCCACCCCAAATCGAACGATAAATTCACCTGCAACACCCCCGCAGAGAGCTTGGCCCTGGGCCCCATCTATCACTGCGGCCCTGGGGCGTGTCGTCTTTGGGGCCCTCTGCATAATAGATGAGAACAGACCGACCGCTGATTACCGCTTCGCGTGCCATTCCAGATAAATAACGGGTACTACACATCATCCAGAAGGGAGTATTGGCGTGTGGTGGTACGCACCACACCAGAAGTCGATAAGCTTCTTTGCTGCAGAGGCGTATCCAGTCGGTGGGTGCGATTTGTGAGGTGATGCGATTAAAAAAAAGAAAGAAAAGATTTGGTAGAATCTGGGAAATGATCACATGAGACAGATGCAGTAGAAAGATAAATGGCTTGGGATTGAAATTGGAATTTCGACTCTTCGAAAATCAAATGCGAATTCTCCGAGAAGTTGAAGGACAGGAATGCATTTACCTAAAAGGATAACAGATCAAAATCTGAAAAGCTATCTTGGAAATTACTGCTGATAAGCTCTATGTGTGACGAAAATTACGTAATTCAGAAATAAATTTGAAATTCAAAACGCAGCATGATACATATAAACAGTGTGGGATTTGTTCTGTACCATATTATTTTTTAATGAAATACATATACTAGTCTAATAAAACTGATAACCCGATCGAATTATCAAAACAGTGTTCAGATTCAATTGAAGACACTATTTTCTACCTGTTTAAAAATAAATATTAGAGATCTACAGGGTGTTTTTTATGGACTTCCAGTAACCTTAAAATTATTTTATTTATTCATTTACTAACTGTAATAAGTTTTAAAAAATGAAATGAGTGGCAATTTTATAAAGTTTGGGTCGTAAATTTTGTTAACAGTAATTCGAAAGATATTTAAAATTTTCGCCAATAGCATTTAGACAATAGTAGCATTTCTGCCCTATCTTGAAATGTGTTTTAAACACACATTTCAACACACTTTACTAACTTCGAAACTTGAAATTATAAAACTTATTTTTTCGTGTGTCAATGTGTGTGTTAACTAGAATAAAATGTAAAAGCTGTGATATCTTTGATGCTGTTTTGCAAATTAGCTCACCTAGTTCATTTTGTAGTTTGAGACAACGTGGTGCCATCTACTGACACAAATTGGTACTATTCCAAAATTCTTGTACACAAAATTTATGAACAATTGATACCGGTTACTTATTTCATATTTATGTTTGTTACATTTAATGAATCGTATTTTAAAGTTAGGAATATCTTTATGAAAAACCCTATGCAATAATGTGATGAAATGTAAAAGTCAATCATGTTATAGAGAAAAATAGCTAAAAATTTAATTATTAAAATATGTGTACACTGTTAAAACTAAAGATGACACATTGCACCTTTTAGGGCTGAAAGGCTTGACTCACTGGTGACACCCCTACGGGAACAAGAATGGCACCTTTAATTAGGGTGAAAAAGATGACACCCCTAATCCAGAGTGCCAAATAATAAAAAGCAATTATATAAACGACCTTGGCCCACGAAGGATTCGAACCTACAACGTCTGATTCCAAGCTTAGCGCTCTAACCACTCGGCCATCGAGCTCCTTGAAATGTCTAAATGTCCTGAAATTCAAAGGTTGCTTTATATAAAAAGCTTGTCAAAAGTTAGCCATCCGAAGTTCTAAACGAAATTGGGATAGTGAACGATCGGTGATAGTCTTCGAAGGGAGAAATTGCTGTTTTGATTACGGCTTACTTCAGGAAGAAGGCCGAGCTGAAGGAGGCCGTGTTTTGATCCACCAGTGTCGGTGAGTTGAAGGGGAAGTCGTAAATGACTATGGGGTGAAAATCTTTCAACGGTATGGATTGCGCGGCACCCTAATTAGTGTGAATCACCCATTGCGGGATAAAACGGCACCCCAAACAAATTTTCAAGCCCGCGGGTGTCAAATGGTATCTCCTTTTCACCCCTGGGCGCCAAATGCAACTGATTTGTCACCTTTATTTTTAACAGTGTAGTTTGTCCTTCACAGACTTTTTAAAGCTTACAAAATACATCAGATATTTCGAAGCATTAAATAAATATCATTAAAAAGCTTTTTTTTTTTTTTTTTTTTTTTTTTTTTTTTTTTGTGTGTGTGTGTGTGTATACTCTAAAACTGCAATATTTTAATTTACATAGATACTAGAACTAAAACAATTGTTACTGACTTGAAATTCAGCACACTAAAATAGTAAAAAAAATGTATCAACAACAAATGATAAATTTTATTCGAAATTAAAGCAAAATTTAATAAAATAACGGAATCCTCTTCATTCCGAAATTGTTTCAAACTTTAAAATTTTTAATATAAACACCTAATTTTTACATCATATTTTCTGCAGTAAATTTCACCCTTAGGGTACCGGGAAGTTATTCGGTGAAGTATTTTAGGAATTTTGCACATTGAAAGTAATTTTGTAAGCATCAGATACTGTCCTGTTAAGATAGAGTTCTGCACGGGCCGGAATTTTGAGGCCCAGGTCTTGCCCGGTACGGTGTAAAAGTGAAAAAATCGGTCCGGCCTGTACTGAAATCAGTGAAAACAGACCTGGCATGGCCCGATCTGGCCCGACTCTACTTCTACAAAAAATTCAGATATAACTTAACATAAAATTAAGATTCCTTTAAAGAATTCTGCATACATATTTATGGGATTTTACTTTTAATTTTCATTTGTTTCATTTATTTAAAATTTAACATAGTTAATGTTTCTACATTTGAAAATAATTCTGTCTAAGGAAGTGCCTTGACGAGTGCCTTTTATTTATTAATTTAGCATTTGTTTTTTAACTGGGCATTGTTTTCAAAAGCAAATTATTTGTGTGATAATACATTTTTATTTAAAAAGTAATTAACTTTTGGATATAAATGTAGGATTATTAGGTTCGTATTTAATTTTTAAAAAAATCGTTGAGTTTAACCTGGCGTTACCCGTGATTTATTTATTTTTTTCTCAGTTTATTTTTTTATAAAAAATTAATATCCCAAAATTTAATTGAGAGACAGCTTTGATACAAATTGCATATAAAAGTACATTTTTTTCCCTCTATACAACGGTATAAAAATTAAAAATGTGCGATGTTTAGAAGTATAGGCAGTAGCGAAAATTGCATGTGGAAAAGTGTTGTTCATTTTAATTTCTGTTTTTTATTTTATTTATTTTTTCATTTTAAAGAGAAAATGGAGTGATTCTGTTGCCACAATTACAAAAGAGGTACTAAAAGCTATATAAAAATTAATATCTCAAACATAAATTGATATACAACTTTCAAACAAATTGTATTTCAAAGTACATTTTTTTTCTGTACGACAATGTAAAAAATTAAAATGTGCGATGTTTAGAAGTGTAAAATTTACAGTAGCCAAAAATTGCTTATGCGTTACGCACAGATACGTTTGGCCTTTATAATATATATTCCACAATTTAAATACCCATTAGATCACAGATCTTTCATCCAGAACTATTAAAGTAAAATTTTCAACGTTGCTTTTTTAAATTGCTAGGAACGTGTAATGATTAGATTTCTCAAATGAAGAAAGTGCTGTTAAAAATTCATGATTTTAAGGGTCTATTTGAAAAAAATACTTTTCCACCTTAACAGCTCGAAATTTTCCGATACATTTTCAGATTCAGTTTTAAAAGTAGAAACATGAAAGTTGCTGAGGGAATTTTTGAAGAGATGTATAAGATACAGTGTCATTTCATTTTTCGCTCAATTCATTAGAATTTGATTTATAATCAATTACTTTCTCAGTATGACTTTTTTTTGTTGTTGTTGTTGTTCTCAGATTTGTTAAAAATGCCAAATTTAGCTGCATTGTTTTGCAATATTTTCTGCATTTATATATATATATATATATATTATATGTACATAAAAAAAATCGACAAGTACGGCACATTCTGTACTTTCTAAATAAGAAAATTTGCCAGTTTGATGCGCTTGAGAGCAAAAATGAATTTAAAAATAAATCAGAAAATAAGCAGCTTGGATTGCAACAAAAAAGTAAAATTCGGAAAAATTGGTTGTAAATTTTGCTAATGTATTTTCCTTTTTGTTGAATATTTTTATTATGACAAGAAGTAGTTCTAAACTCTCTCTCTCGAATAATAATAATAAAAAAAACTTATTAAATTTGTAAATTTAAAAATCATTAATGTTATTTAATAGATATTAAATATTTATAAATAATGTTAAAATTTTTCAAGACTAATTATAACATAATCTTAGTATTTTAGCTTTATCGTATGATAGAATGCCATAAAATGCTTTCATTCATATAATAAAACGTTTTTAAATAAATGTAGTTAAATACGTTCTTCCACTAATCTCTTTTATTACGAATTCTTTGCAGATTTGAGCAAAATCCTCCGCTTCAAGCAAAAACATCCACCAGTGCCATCTGCCGAGAATTACGGATGGTTTCCTATAGAGTCTGACGTGCTCTCCAGAATCAGAATGCCATTGCAACCGGAGAATCGATATTCTTTTTTTTTTTTTTTTTTTTTTTTTTTTTTTTTTTATCACAGTGTTTAAATATTTTTATCATAAATGCAAAATTATTTTTTGTTACGCTTATTTGCACAATTTACATGGTAATTCATTAAAAAAGAAAGAAAGAAAGAAAGAAAATAAAATAAAATATCTTTTTTTTTTCTTTTATAGTTATTGACCTTTTTTTATTATAGCCCATTGCCAACTGATGTTTATTATCTTTTTGGAGTTTCATTAAAAATTTAATTCTTCAAATATTTTTTAAAAAGAACTTTAACTTTTACGAGTTTTTTAAAAGAATTATTTAGGATTTAAATCATACTATTTAATATCTATGTACACTGGTGTAATAAATTAAGAGAATTTTCATATTTTATCGAATTGCATGAAAAGAACTAAACTGAAGGGAAAACCACTGCTTCTAGACAAAAATGCAAATCTTGTACGACAAATATTTAAGCGTATACGTGTGTGTAGGCCGAGACACAGAAAAACAGGCTTTATAAGCGCCTGGAGGGTAAGACGAATTGTATATTCGTTAAGGCACCTCGGCAAATTTATTGGTGTTATCTTGCAGAAATCGCTTAAAATCACATCGGAACAGTAAATAAAAGTAACTGTCAAAGTTTAAATGATGGAATGAGGTAGCGAAGTGTGGGGAGGCTAGAGTCAGGCCAGTCGAAAGTCCAGATATGCAGAGAGCTTAATTTAACGCTCAGCGTTGTGTGTAACCTATGGAAACAGTTCCAGGATACTGGATCCATCAAGCGAAGGCCTGGGCAAAATTATCCAAGAGCCACGACAGCCAGAGAAGATCGCCATTTTCTCCATTTCAGAGCGGTGTGACAGACGAGGCTCCAGCTTATTAGTTCGCTCGGGACCTGTATGCAGCCACAGAAATCCGCGTAACAAGAGTGACTGTTTCCAGAAGACTGAATGACAGAGGGTTGTTTGCCAGAAGACCGACTGTTTGCGTCCCGCTCATGTCTACGAACAGGAAAGTCCAATTAGCATGGTGCAGGTAGCATAGTGATTGGAGTATGGAGCAATGGGAGACCATTCTATTCACCGAAAGTCCCGTTTTATCCTAAACACCGATTCTCGCCATTCTTTCACATGGAGAGAGCCAGGGAACCACTACCTGCCTTCAGTGTCCGCGAAATCAACAATCATAGCAGTGGCGGTGTAATGGTCTGGGCAGACATCTTGTTGCACGGTCGCACACCTCTTCACGTCTTTGACTCAGGCTTTGTGACTGATGTGAGGTATAGGGAAGAGGTCTTAAAGCCCTATACTCGCCTTTTCCGGGGTGCAGTGGGCACCGAGTTTATCTTACGGGACGATAACGCGAGGCCACATAGAGCTCTTCTGGTCGAAGAATTTCTAAAGAGTGAGGATATTCGCCGGATGGATTGGCCAGCCAGATCGCCAGACCTCAACCCTATAGAGCCTTTCTGGGACACTCTAGGGGGGGCAATTGCAACTCGCAACCTCCTCAGGAATTCAAATGAAACCATTCAGAAAGAAGTGAATGAGTGAACCATTCAGGAACTGAAAACAGCGTTGCTGAATGAGTGTGACCAATTACCACATGCATTGATAAACTGCCTTATTTCCTGTATAACATCACGCTACGAGGCCTGTATAGCTGTTAGAGGGGACCACACTCCCTATTAACCCATTTCTTTTGTGTATTCTGCAACCGCTGTTTTAGACCTTTTTATTCCGATGAGTGTTACGCACGAACATGTGTGTCTATTATAACTGTTGAATGTTTATTTTGTTTGTATTATATCAACCTATCTTCACACCAAATTTTATTAAAACCTTTTCAGTAGTACTGAAGATCGTACACTAAATATGAAAATTCTCTTAATTTCTTGCAGCAGTGTAACGTACATTCATTCAATAAAACATGCAATACTGAAAATTATACTGTAATTATGAGTAGAAATAGCGTATTTTAATTTAAAGCAAACTGAACTAATTATTAAACTCGTAATGTAAAACTTATTTACTCTTGGTTCACACGTAACGTTTCATGTGATTTTAACATATTTTCTGCCACGACCGATGTGAGAAATGGGATTTTAAAATGTTAAATGCAAATTTAATAGTTATATATAGTTCTTTCTTTTAATGAAAATTTTCATATTTTTTCATAGTTTTCTAAGTAGATTTTCTAAAACAACGAATCATTCTCATTTTATGTACTTGGTTTTTAAGATGAAAACTGTCAAATTTAGAAGAAGTATACAACAATTACTTCTTTATTGGTGAAGGATTTTTTGTAATAAAATGCTTGTAATAAATATTGTAATTTTTTGTAATAAAGTTATTTGTAATTTTAAAAAATACTATGCCTATATATTTTTTCTTTTTAAAATTATTTCTCTTTTTAATTTTCCTTGTTTAGGAAAATTAAATTAGTCCAGACAGGACAGATTAATTTTTTTTTTCTTTGTGTGAGTATTTAGACGGTTCGGATCAAATCTTGAGAGTAAATGTTTTCCTCGCTTAGACTGTGAGATAAATTTGATTTAAGTTTTGATATTATCAAGTTATAAGGAATATTTTGCTTACCTTTTTTTTTTTTTTTTTTTTTTTTTTTTTTTTTTTTTTTCAAATGGAAATTTTTTATTATTATAATTATATTCTCCTTCTTTGTATTTATTTATTTATTTATTTTAAGAGATCTTAACAGCAGCCCAGCAAAGTCTTATAGCAGAAACTTCTCGTTTTTCCTTTCTCGCATTAAAACATTATTATTTTTTTTCTGGGTTTTGTTTAGTTTTAATTTATTCAAATATTAGTCAATATTTTTCACAAATTGTAAACTTCAAAATTAAAAAGTTCTAGTTAAAACCGAGCCCCTTCAACGACATCATCGGACAATTCAGTTGTTTGCTGTAAAAGCTCCAATATATGTGTATAAGAAGAAGAAGAAATTATTGAATTAAACAAAATTAAAAAAAAAAAGTTTTACATATCTTTTATAATTTCAGATTTTCGCTATATTTTAACTTTGACATTCACAATTTGAATTTTAAAAAAAAAAAAAAAAAAAAAAAAAAAAATCGGACGTGATGGTTAAAAATGAAGGTCATTTTCCAATTTAGCGCCAAAAAGTATATAAAAATCAATTATCAAAAGTTAAAAACACAGCCATCGCCATTATTTTATAATACCCGATTTTTGTAATCTTTGAATTTTGACAATTTTATCATTTGCGAAAAATTCTGACACTATGATTAAAAATTAAGGTAATTTTCGAATTCAGTGATAAAAAAAATTACATAATAGTAGCGAAAAAAAAAAAAAAAAAAAAACAATCATTGCAATCTTGTGTTATCTAATTAAAAACTTTTTCTGAAAATGGTTCTTGGTGGTATAACACAAATTTTTTTGTGTTATACACAACTAATAAGGGGACGGTCAACCTTGATAATCATAAATTTTGATTATTTTAATTTGTGTTATAGGACAGAGGCCTCTTAACCTCAGGTTCAATGGATTTTATACGACTCTATGCTTAGTTCTTGGGAAACAGGGGGGGGGGGGGGGATCACTACGACACAACTTAAATACTTACTTTGCAGAGAAAGGTCATGGTTGGTAGTATTATCATTGGTATCACGTTTGCTTGTTTTGATGTTACACTGTAAAAAAAAAAAAAAAAAAAAAAAAAAAAAAAAAAGGTTGATCTACTAAAAAAAATTTAGTGATCCTTGTAATTACTAAAAATTTTTTTTTAAATCTTACTCGGTTACAAGAAAATCTGTAAGAATTACTAGAAAAAAGTTATCAACGAATAGAATTAATAGTTTTATATTTTTAATAGATATTACTAAAACTCACTTGGTGTAGCCGTGATAGCCTAGTGGTCATAGCACCGAACTTTAGGCTGAAAGGTCCCGGGTTCGATGCTGGACACCACCAAGTACGCACCGAATGTATGCAGCGTAAGTACTCGTTAAATAAAGGGATTATGAAAATCCTGTCGGAGCAGATAGCAATGTTTGGTGCTGCCATCTATTGCGGCTTTGCCGAAAATCTTCGTCTGTTCACTGGATGCAGCTCGAAGGAAGCTCCTGCCCCTCGGGCACACGTAATGGTTATTAAAAACAATTTTGGAGCTATTACTAAAATTTGCTTGATGGCTGATACTAAAAAGTTTTAAGTTAGTTATACAAAAAAATCTTTTGTTCAGTTTACAAAAGAGATGTTTGTTCACTTGCAAAAAAAAAAAAAAAAAAAAAAAAAAGTTTGTAATGGTTACTAAAAAATTCTGTGGAATACAAATTTACTAAACATTTTTTAGTAACCTCTTAAATTTTTTTTACAGTGTACATAATATGTATATATTTTATAAATTATTCAACTATTTAAGTGTGTGATTTATATATCAATCTTTATCTTTCAAAAAATAACAGACAAGAAGAAAAAAAATAAGCTTTCTTGCCTTGCTCAGTAGCGCTGTCCCCCGTAATCTCATTAGTAGGAAAACCACGTTAGCGATCTTGTATAAGCACCATTTCTTTATATGGAAGTCGTATTTACGTTCTAGAACTGATGAAAAAACATATAAGATTAACATTTATAATGTGTTGTGGATAGTTAAGGAGTAAAGAAAATTTATATCTTTTGTAGAAAATATTTGTTTAATTTCTTTTTCTTGATTAATGTGGAAAATAAAATTTGAAAGATCGAGAGAACCGAAAAAGAGTTCTTCCCGAATGTTATAAAACAGACAACTAGATTAATATATAAAATGTTAAAGTCATAAAAACAATCAGCGGGGAACAAAAACGCGGGAGTTCTCTGGTGTACATGTAATGATGGGTTGGTCAGGAAAAAACTGCAACATCTGATCAGCATGATATGTAGATGCACTTTTCATTATTTAAACTATATTTATATAAGTTCTGGGTAACGGATAATGACACAACAGTTGACTAGCGGACATGGATTCGATACCCAGTCGCGTTATGTTTAGCTATCTCATTTTTTGTTTTATATATATTCTTATAATTCTAATTTAACAATCTTAATATCGCACTTTAGCTACAATGTTAGCATATTTAAACATTAATTTAGGATTTTTGATTTTTAAACCATTATGTATCATTACTTAAATAGATCTAAATAATAATAATAATAATGATCCTTAATATTAATAATAATTTATTTCAATAACAGCATTGAATAACAAAAATTCCAAAATCTGTTGTGCCACCATCTATTTATGATAAAATAAAACATATTCCAGTAAAATAAAAAATTAAAAATAAAAGTAGACAGAAGGTAAATATGAACGCAAAATAATTAAAGAGCAAGCACGCGTATTAGAGAATTTGAAATTCTTTAATGTGCAAAAATAGATTGTAATTTAATTCTTATGCTGATTTTTAATATAATTATGTTTGTTACTTTAAAGAAGAGTAATATTATCAACGTATTGATTTCCCTTACTAAAACAATACATATATTTTTTTTTCCTTTCTAATCACGAACTGGCACAAGTGCTCAATATATCTCTGTCGATTAAAAAAAAAAAAAAAAAAAAAAAAAAAAAAAAATGAAATACATTTTAAAAATGGTTTTTAAAAAATTAAGTTTTGGCATTATTTATGATGTTTCTTGCTAATATTTAGTTACAAATAAATAATGAAATAGGTTAAAAGAGCAATGATATACAATATTATAATTTTTAATTGACAATGAGATTCTTTAATTATAATTACAAGTATATATATATATATATACCGGGTGTCCTGAAAAGGACTGAACGATTTTAAAAATCAATAACTTGCAAATTTTTACAGATATTTAAAAAATTCTTGCACGAGAGTCATCTAAAAGGTCAAAAGTTTTTTTCCAGCGATTCTGGATTTTAGTTCGAATTACAAACAACAGATGGCGCTGAGAGCGCTAGGTGCTGTGTTGAGATGGATATTGACGTCACTTGTTACTGAAGCAAAATAAGGAGGTTAAGCCTGTGGAGTAGGTCTCGTTTGACAATGCAATCTTGCTCTTAGGGTGCGATTTTGAACTTTTGTTTATTTGTTTTTATTGAACAACATATATCTGACCTGTGTATTCGACATGAAGCCCGATTTTGGACTCAGTCGGTATGATTTCAATGAAATGTGTTGTTGTCATGGAAATAATAAATCCTTTTATATAATAGCAGCGATTGAAACTGGGCATGAATTTAACGAGCAGCATACGAGTTTTGCAGACGATTTTACATTTAAGAAAACTGTATTCGCGTTTGTAATGACCGAAAGATGGCGTTGTTATAGACCTGATAATCGTTTGTTTACGTTTGTTTGTTTACGTTCCATGCTGTAGCACTGTAGCATAGAACCAGTTTAAAGAGCTAGTTAAAGTGCAGTTTTTTTATCTTTTTTATTTAATTATGGGAGATAAATTACAAATATCGACAATTTTAGAATTTCTAAGATGCTGGAAAATCTAGTAATTGCTTTAGAGAAGCTGAAGCAATTATTGATTCAAAGAGATTAGTAATGTGCGGCATTAAAGAATGCAAAGAAGAAGAAATAGAGATTGTAGGCTCGTGTTTACAAACAAGCCAAACAAAAGGAAATCCCCATATTATTTCAGGTTTGCTAGTAAAGGAAAACAAAAATTTGAAAATAAAAAAAATTTCTTGCTCTTGCAAAGCTGGGTCAAGCGAATCATGCAAGCATTGTGTTGTGGTCATGTTATTTTGCCATGAGTAAGTCAAATGTACTTTTTTATATTATAGATCTAAACTTTGTGTATAAAATTTTGATTTTTGATAATTTTAATACAAAGAACCCAACGTTGCATTCGTTATAGAACTGTTTATTTATTTATCGGCTTTTTAAACACTGATTTCAGCGGAAGATGCTCATGGTATCAGTTCTATTTCTTTTAGTTCGACTTTGTCCGCGAGAGGGCGTCTATTTCATTTCAAACGCGAATTTTTTCGGATTAAATTACTTTTTATCATCTAATTTAAAGAATATTTTCTGCATCATATTTTAAAACTGAGTGAAACAATTTAATAGTTTTTTATTTTATTTTATTTATTTATTTTTTTTTTAATTAATGAATTTTCCTATTTTGAAAAAACTGTTATATTTTAAGAAATGCTAGTTCTTTTAAAATAGTTTTTTAGTAGTGTTTTCTGTATGCTGTAAAAAAATTGCTGAAATGGTTTATTCTTTAGAACAAAGAATATTTACAGTATAAACATTGAAAACTTGGTGCAATAGCTGTTGCACTCTTTCGAATAAATACCTAAATACAAAATTTATTACGTTTATGTATATTAAATTCATGGTAATAGGGAAATAATACTACCTCCATCTTAATGAGCCATAATCATTATGACAATCTAGAATCATCACCTATCATTGGATATCATCTAATTAGTCACGCATGATAGGTTTTAATAGAATGAAGAAAACATTTATTAATATCCTTTTAAGCTTTGATTCGCTTTTCATAAAACTTTAAATGAGTAACGAAAATTCTGCAACGAGTATATAATTCAAAGCATTCTGTTGGGTAGTTTTTGCACTATTATGTGCGGGCAGATAAAAGAACATTCCAGATGGCAAATATAGGTGCTACATATATAATTATCCTCAAAGAACATAATGTAATGGAATAGTTTTGAGTGTTTGTGTAAATGAAACATGAATTATGCATAGTTTGTTTACGATACCCAACACGGCATAATAAATCTCATTAACATATTATCACTTAGAGACCAATTCAATTATTTCAACGCAAGTTAGAGTTTGGAAAGACAGACAGGCAGACGGCCAACTAAATAGAAATCATAAACACTTTCAACTATGTTTGAAAGCGTTAAAAACACATGTTAAGTTGAAATTTGACATTTAGCAATTTATTTAAATAGACGGAAACATATTTGAACTCTTTTATATAGCCCTATAGTTTACCTACTATCTTTAAAAACACGCCATTATTTAGCTAAAATCTATTTAAAACCGAAACATGATTTAAACTTATGAAATCACACTTCTAGAGATTACAATCCAGAGCCGGCTATTAATCCAATTTTTGAGTGCCTCTGTATATCATTTCATTTCTATTCTTTAAACATATCGTAATATACTTAAAGCTGTTCAGCGTAAAAAATGCATAACTCATTTACAAACCACCTTTAATATATTTACTTACACACTTTGTAAGGAGTGCGAATTCTTTTGTGTAGCCCTGTATATGATTTGAACCAATTATATACGCAGCGTAACATGCAAAAATTTAGTGAAACTTAAAAAAAAAAAAATCATATCAAAACTAAAAACTTCAAGCAATTATCGTTAGCGTACAGCATTTCTGATGCAGAATAGTTTCCGAAATCTTTTGTGTGTCCCTGTAAATACTTCGTATTTTCTATTACACAGTAAGTAACTCGTAGTAAACCTAAATAACTTATAACAATTTTATTATATGTGTAACAAAATTAAAATATGCCTGAAAGTATGTTCCCTTCTATACCGTTATGTTACATAATTATTTTGTGTGGCCCTGTAAATGAATAATAACTATTCTTTGTGCAGCATATTCTTCATCATTTGTATTTTAATTTAATTCATAAATGCATATTAATTTCATTATGTTCGGACGGGTGTAACATCATCAAAACGCATTTGAAACTTTTCCCCCGTCGCACAGTGTGGTATTTTGCTCAAAAAGCTGGCCAAAAGTCAAAATTTTAAATTTTGCATTTAGTTGATCGTTTTCTGGTTGGTATAAGAGGACTATCCTGTGCATGTGATAACGGGTTTATTTCTTTATGTAGACTCTCCAATTGTCTGGTATTTTACTTGGAAATCATGGTTTTTGGATTTCTCATTTTACGCTTCTGATTTATGCATAATTTTATTGGACGTCTAAAAAAATATTTTAAGCCGAACTTCAGAAACATTTTATAGTTTTTAAAGACAAAGGTATATACTCTCTTATACATAAATATTTTTATAAGTACAGTGCATGTTCATTATGATTTTCAAGTTTGAAACCATAGATTTTTTTGGGTTAAATATTTTAGATAAAATTACAATTTTAATAGGGAGTTAAACTGAGTTCAGAAAGAACATTTGTGTTTTCATAATGTATAGAACTTCTAAATAAAAGATATGAAATAAAATTTGCCCCGATTTGCCCCCCCCCCCACTTTTTTATTAAATAAAGCAAAATTTCAAAAAAAAAAAAAAATCTGAAAACCAGTTTTTTACTTTATTAAACTTTTAAAATTTATTAACTGTTTAAATTTAACATATACTTTAGTTTTTTATTCCTATTGAATACCCTTTGGTGTGTAGATGATAAATCTGCAAATTGAAGGGGAAAAATCCTTTATTTAAATAGTTGGACGTTTCTTTTTTTTTTCTTTAAGTAAAACTTATTTGATCGTACATACAATAATTACAATCAACGTTTAACACACAATACACAAACACACACCACATACGTATACGTTTCGCGAACACCAGGGCTCGCTTCCTCAGTGTATAAAATTTAAAATGTTAAAAACAGAACCCCCCCCCCCCCCCCAACTGACAGCAAGTCTCCCAGTGGACTTGCTGTCAGTTGGGGGGGGGGGGTTCTGTTTGTGTGTGTTTGTGTATTGATTGTAATTATTGTAATTTCCATACAAGGTTTTAGCTATTATCTTTGATCGTACATACATCACGCGGACTAAATGATTTTTTTGTGAATAATGTAACATTTTCGTTTTGTATCATGAGTTTGTAATATGTGAAGTATCTGTTATATTTTTGAATAATATATTTTAAATCAACCGTAAGGAATTACGTTCTTTACTCACTAATGAAGTAAGACGGTTTTATATCATTAAGAAGAAATTTACTAGACATACATATATTAATTTTTAGCATGGAGCAAGGGAGATTAGCGGCTCAAAATGCTTTTGGTGCAAAAGAACAGGCAGAATCCTTAAAGGGTGAATACCTCCAAATAAGATATACAAAGAAAGCTTGCCTTGAGGAATTACTATACCTCCTACTCCTAAATCGTCCAGCCCTAGAATGCGTTCCCCATCTGTTATATGCTATTGAATAAAAAAATCAGTAGAAATATCAAAAAAATATATGAGGGATGTAATAAAAGTATTTTGACACATAAAAAGTAACGAGTTAAAATTTCTAAAAGAGAATCTTATCGAAATTGCGAAATGTTTATAAAATTAAATACGTTTAATTATGTCAAAAAATAAAATTTCTCAAACATAGTTATAAACAAAAATGAACTTCTTTGGGATTCACTGAACAATGTTTTTCTGAACAATGAGGAATGACTGAAAGGAACGCTTTATTTTTCTATAAGGTTAGTAGAGAAACTCGGTCACCCAGCAAAATAGTTTAAAAATTGTATTGACTATAAAATAGAACAATTAAAATATGAAATTAGCCGAGAACAATTGCAGTTCAACTGAACAAAAAAACTGCAAGGCATGCAGATGTTCACAAATTATTAAAGACATTGCATTTGGGTCAACAAGGGCAGCAAACTATCTAAAAAATTTTATTCTTTATCTTAGACCTCAAACCTCAGTACATTGAATTTATTACCAACTGTCTTTTTTGCCATGTTTATGATAGCAGATTTTACATGCAATCGTTTTAATATCACCCGAACATTTAATAAATATGTATGTCCTCGCTATATACTTCTTTAGAGAGCTAAAGAACAACTTTATCAAAAAGATAACTTCATTGTGAAAACATGGCGGAAGTAAAACTTTATAATTTTTTAGATCACTTTACTCAAATACTGTATTAATGCATAGAAAATGTTTTCACAACAGCAAGTGAAGCAAAATTGATAAGTTTTGAAATCCTCTGCAAATGGGGTTGTTACAGATTTCCACAACAAATATTTAAACAAAAGTCTGAAAATCCCTTTGACTCAAACATGACTTAAACAATTCAATGATTCAAATACTTTCAAAAACTCTTTAACTTCTTTGAGATTAATAAGCAAATAAATGGATTTCAAAAGTATGGTGATAGAACTCTGTATCATCATATCCACGCTTTTACTTTCTCATACTAACAAGATTTATTCATGAAAATAATGACATGATCCAAGAGGAGGTAAAATACATTGAACAGCAAGCACAAAATTTCATAAATACAGAGATCCTCACAGCTTATGGTTTATTACAAGTTCAATTTAAATTAGTGCTAGCTAGTGTCGATGCTAAAGTTCGCAATGCTGTTACTAGCAATCAATTTATGATCAATTTATGCGATGCTATATTTGCAAACACTCATAAAAAAGATTTTTAAAAACTAAAAATAATTAAAGGCATTCAACCTGATTCTTTGAAATTCGATCTTACAATATTCCACGTTAGAATAAAATTTTTCGAGTCAATTTTACATCTTGCTTGTAATTAAAAAGCTTCCAATAAAAAATGGTTAGCAAGAAGCAAAAATGAAAAAGACAGTCAATAAAAGAAAAAAAAATAATCCACGGTATGTTTTAAACTGAGATGCGATACTGGTACTGTAAAAGTTTGTTTCGGAAATACCTCAAAAAAAGTTTTTTCAGATCGATAAACATCAGCTTAAATTACAGGAATTGAAATAAAATTAATGCACTGTTTAAAAGCTATTCTAGACGTGCTATCTAGTGATTATAAAATAGATATTAAAAAATTCAAGAAATCGGAATAACACTTCTAACCTTTGTGTAAATCTTTACGGTTGGGACCCAGTGTCACATACGTTACACAAAATTTTGAATCACGAAGCTATATTAAAGGACATGCATACCACCAAATTGGGCAGCTATCAGAGATGGCAGCTGAAGCCAGCAACATGCATTTTCGTTCATATAGTCAAAACTTTTCAGGAAAAGACTTGCTCATAGACTGCAATAAATATGCACTTAATGGCTTACTTTTTTGTTTCGATATTTATTTAAGAGTTGTTATTGCCAGAATCTAGTTTTCGAGCGATTCTAAAGAGGATGACATGGAAGATTATGCTCCAAAGTATGGTGGGTAGTAGGACAATAATTTGCGTAAATTGTTCAAAAAATGGTTTGCTTTTATCATAATAATAAATTTTACGTTTCCTTAAAGCATTTTATCTGCTATAGAACGCATAAAATTATTTAAATAATTTTGGCCAGGTTTTTCAGCAAAATACCACACTGTGCGTCGGCCATAATGTAACGCAATACTTTTGACTGTCCCTGTATTGGAAATACACATCCAATTTTCTTAAAATTTGAAATAACTGGACAAAATTCTTCAACAAATATATATTTAAAATTTCAAACGATTCGACAGAGTAATTTTTGCATTGTTATATGCGGACAGACAGACAGACGGACGGACCAGAGACGAGTGTAGGTGATACGCATTTATATAATTAGTAACGTATCTAAAAAAAAAAACAGTTAAATTTAAAAGCGCATGCCGAAATTGAAAACGCATTTCCAGCAATTATTACTTAAAGAGAGTACAGTAACCGATTTCTTTTTGTGTGCCCCAGTAAATGAACGTTAAATTCTATAAATACCAAATACCCTGTTCTATCATAATCATCTTATACTGAAATTCAGTGATTTATATCAGTTTCAATGCATTTGAAATAGTGTATTTCATTAATATACACTGCAAGCGATTTTCCCCCATAGACTATGATGTGATGCAATCTTTTGGATGTACCTGTAAATAAACTTTTAATCCAACATACATAATATACAATACAGGGCATGACTAGGTGACATATAAAAAGGTTTAAAAAATACCCAGATAAATAAGATATCCTGTTCTCAAAAATACTTACATTCTTGGAATGTAAAAAAAAAAAAAAAAAAAAAAAAAAAAAAAAAAAAAAAGTCGGTAATTTGAACGTTGTTGTTTCACGCATTTCGATTTCAAAGAAGTCGTACCCATGAAAACAATATTTTTCTCTATTATTGCGCTGACGCCAGCAAAATCAAAATTATATGGATTGCATTCAAAATCGGATGGTAAAAGCAAAAGTCCATTTTCGAAGAAGATCCACTCCACAGCCTTAATCTCCTTATTTTGCTTCAGTGCCAAGTGACGTCAATATCTGTTTCAACACAGCACCTAGCGCTCTCAGCGCGCCATCTATTATTTGTAATTCGAACTAAAATCCAGAATCGCAGGAAAAAAACTTTTGTCCTTTTAGATGACTCTCGTGCAAGAATTTTTTAAATATCTGTAAAAGTACTTTTACAGATCAAACTTTTACAGATATTTAAAAAATTCTTGCACGAGAGTCATATAAAAGGTCAAAAGTTTTTTTCCTGTGATTTTGGATTTTAGTTCGAATTACAAACAATAGATGGCGCTGAGAGCGCTAGGTGCTGTGTTGAGACGGATATTGATGTCACTTGGCACTGAAGCAAAATAAGGAGGTTAAGCTGTGGAGAGGATCTTATTCGGAAATGAACTTTTGCTTTTACCGTCCGATTTTGAATGCAATCCATATAATTTTGATTTTGTTGGCGTCAGCGCAATAATAAAGAAAAATATTGTTTTCATGGGTACGACTCCTTTGAAATCGAAATGTGTGAAACAACAACGTTCGAATTACCGACTTTTATTTATTTTTTTTTTTTCATTCCAAGAATGTAAATACTTTTGAGAACAGATATCTTATTTATCTATTTATTTATCTGGGTATCTTTTAAACCATTTTTATGTCACATAGTCATGTCCTGTATTGTATATTAAGTATGTGGGATTAACAGTTCATTTACAGGTACACCCAGAAGATTGCATCACATCATAGTCTATGGGAGAAAATCGCTTGCAGTGTATATTAATGAAATACACTTTTTCAAATGCATTGAAACTGATATAAATCACTGAATTTCAGTATAATCTGATTATGATAGAATAGGGTATTTCTTATTTATAGCATTTAACGTTCATTTACACGGGTACACAAAAAGAAATCGGTTACTGTACTGTCTTTAAGTAATAATTGCTGGAAATGCGTTTTTAATTTCGGCATGCGCTTTTAAATTTAACTGTTTTTAAGATACGTTAGTAATTATATAACTGCGTATCACCTATACTCGTCTCTGGTCTGTCCGTCCGTCTGTCTGTCCGCATATAACAGTGCAAAAATTACTCTGTCGAATCGTTTGAAATTTTAAATATATATTTATTGAAGAATTTTGTCCAGTTATGTCAAATTGTTTGAAAATCTGATGTGTATTTCCAATACAGGGACAGTCAAAAGTTTTCCGTTACATTATGAGCGACGGGGGGGGGGGGGGGGGTTTCAAGTGCTTTTTTATGATATTACACCCTTCCGAACATAATGAAGTTAATATGCATTTATGAATTAAATTAAAATACAAATGATGTAGAATTTGCTGCACAAAGAATAGTTATTATTCATTTACAGGGCCACACAAAATAATTATGTAACATAACGGTATAGATGGGAACATACTTTGAGGCATATTCTAATTTTGTTACACATGTAATAAAATTGTTATCAGTTGCTTAGGTTTACTACGAGTTACTTAATGTGTAATAGAAAATGCGAAGTAATTACAGGGATACACAAAAGATTTCGGAGACTATGCTGCATCAAAAATGCTGTACGCTAACGATAATTGCTCGAAGTTTTTCGTTTTGATATATTTTTTTTTTTTTTTAAGTTTCACTAAATTGTGCATGTTACGCTGTGTATATAATTGGTGCAAATCATATACAGGTCTACACAAAAGAATTCGCACTTCTTACTAAATGTGTAAGTAAATATATTAAAGGCGGTTTGTAAATGAGTTATGCATTTTTTTACGTTGAACAGCTTTAAATATATTACGATATATTTAAAGAATAGAAATGAAATGATATACAGAAGCACTCAAAAATTGGATTAATAGCCGGCTCTTGATTTTAATATCTAGAAGTGTGATTTCATTAATTTAAAGCATGTTTCGGTTTTAAATAGATTTTAGCTAAATAATGGCATGTATTTAAAGATAGTAGGTAAACTACAGGGCTATACAAAAGAATTCAATATGCTTCCGTCTATTTAAATAAATTCCTAAATGTCAAATTTCAACTTAACATGTGTTTTTAACGCTTTCCAACATAGTTGAAAGTGTTTATGAGTTCTATTTAGTTAGCCTTCTGCCTGTCTGTCTTTCCAAACTCTAACATGCGTTGAAATAATTGAATTGGTCTGTAAGTGATATATATGTTAATGAGATTTATTATGCCGTGTTGGGTATTGTAAACAAACTATGCATAATTCATGATTCATTTACACAGACACTCAAAACTATTCCATTACATTATGTTCTGTGAAGATAATTATATATGTAGTACCTATATTCGTCATCTGGAATGTTCTTTTATCTGTCCGCACATAATAGTGCAAAACTACCCAACAGAATGCTTTGAATTATAATATATATACTCGTTGCAGAATTTTCGTTACTCATTTAAAGTTTTATGAAAAGCGAATCAAAGCTTAAAAGGATATTAATAAATGTTTTCTTCAATCTATTAAAACCTATCATGCGTGACTAATTCAATGATATCCAATGATAGGTGATGATTCTAGGTTGTCATAATGATTGTGGCTCATTTAAGGTGAAGGTTCATTTAAGTGGCTCATCTAAGGTGAAGGTATTATTTCCCTATTACCATGAATTTAATATACATAATCATAATAAATTTTGTATTTAGGTATTTTTTCAAAAGGGTGCAACAGCTATTGCACCAAGTTTCAATGTTTATACTATAATATTCTTTGTTCTAAATAATAAACCATTTTCGCATTTTTTTACAACATACATAAAACTCTACTAAAGAACTTCTTTAAAAGAATTAGCATTTCTTAGAATATAAAATTTTTTTTTAAATAGCAAAATTGATTAATTTTTAACAACAACAACAAAAATTCTAAATCGTTTCACTTTGTTTTAAAATATGATGCACAAAATATACTTTAAATTAGATGATAAAAAGTAATTTAATCCGAGAAAATACAGCTTTCTTAAATGCAAAATCGTCTGCAAAACTCGTATGCTGCTCGTTAATTTTATGCCCAGTTTCAATCGCTGCTATTATATAAAAGGATTTATTATTTCCATGACAACAACACATTTCATTGAAATCATACTGACTGAGTCCAAAATCAGGCTTCATGTCGAGTACACAGGTCAAATGTATGTTGTTCAATAAAAACAAATAAACAAAAGTTCAAAATCGGGCCCTAAGAGCAAGATTGCATTGTCAAACGAGAGCCACTCCACACCCTTAACCTCCTTATTTTGCTTCAGTACCAAGTGACATCAATATCCATCTCAACACAGCACCTAACGCTCTCAGCGCCATCTATTGTTTGTAATTCGAACTAAAATCCAGAATCGCAGGAAAAAAACTTTGGACCTTTTAGATGACTCTCGTGCAAGAATTTTTTAAATATCTGTAAAAGTTTGCAAGTTATTGATTTTTAAAATCGTTCAGTCCTTTTCAGGACACCCGGTATATATATATATATATATATATACTTTTATAAATACATCCAAAGTTATTCAGACAATATCATTAAATAAACCAATGAAACCAGTATTTTTACAATCATATTATTGAAAACAGTTGAAGTTTGAAGTGAAATTGAAGGCAGATTACAAAATTACTAAAAAATATATGGATAAATGGGACATTATATAACCAGAGTAATTCATATATTATCATACAATAAACCAATGAAACCAGTATTTTTACAGTCATCTTATTGAAAATAGTTGAAGTTTGAAGTGTTATAGAAGGCAGGTTACCAAAATAATGAAAGGTAAATGGATAAAAGAACAGTAGAAGGCTTTTTTTATTAAACTACTCATTAGGAATGCATAGTTTAACAAAAAAGCAAAAACATCCAACCATTTTCTGTTATGAGTCGTGTTAAAAGCTAAGAATTCGACTCACAATGCAACCGACTGGCTGGAAGCTATTTACTATTACAAATTAGTAAAAAGATACTCATTGAAGAAAATAAAAACAATATGACAAAATAACAATAATATAATATTCTTTAAAAAAAGCATATATATACTAAAATATCTACCATACCCAAATCCTAGCATGATTTGTAGTTCAAGTGAATCTACAGTAGATATAAATTATATGTGACTTTGCAACAGTTAAAGTTATGGTCAAGGTATAAGTCATATAGATAATAAAATTAAAATTTTAATAATAACTATAAAAATTAGCTGAACATATATTATACTATAAAATTCATAATACATTTAGAAAAAAAATAAATGCTACTGTTAGAATCATTATATATTACAAAAAAAATAAAAATAAAAATAAAAATAAAAGAGAGAGAGATAGAGAGAGAGAGAGAGAGAAATCTAGTGCGTCCCGGTATCGATCCCAGACTTGCTGGTCATCGAGCAAATTCTATATCATCTGAATTACGACGAACCATACATTTTTTTTTCAAAGTAAGTATTGAAGTTGTGTCATAATAGTAGACACCTCCCCCACTGTTTCTCAACAATTAAGGATCGTTGTATAAAATCCATTGAACCAGAGGCTAACGTGTCTCTGCCCTACAACATATATTAAAATAATCAAAATCTGTGATTTTAAAGGTTGGCTCTCTTTTTGAAAACATAATCTAATGAAATTTAAATATGCAAGTAAAGGGGCAGAGTTATATGCTATGGTATATACTCCTGAACACACCTACTTTTTTTTTTTTTTTTTTTTTTTTTTTTTTTTTAAGAAAATAAGAGCGAGGTTAACGAAATTAAAAGAAGGTAATATGCGAGATATTTTCCTCTGGACATTACACTAAAGTCGTAGAAACTAATTTTGGACGGCTTAAAGGGAAAATTATTTAACGCATTTGAAAAAAAAAAGAAAGAAAAAACATGTAATACAAGAGATTTTGCAGCAGTATCTGCATCTCACGCAATCAACATCTTAGTAACTGCCGTTTTTATTCGACAGCATCCACACGAGCCGCTGACACTAATTATTGACTGCTCCATCACCAGTCATTCCCTGTTCAGTCAGTCCGTTCCAGCGGTCGGACTTATTTAGCAAAGTTATGAAAAAGGTTTTTGACGTGTTCAAATGCTCGAGCAGATGCCCGCCGATTTTTCCGACACGCATAGTTAACCAAATCAGGGGCCCTTGTCTCTCGCGGTTCATTTGCGAATCTTAAGACATGTATTACTTTGACGGGAATAACAAAATCCACGAAGTAAAATAAAACAAGCTGATACTTGAGGCGCTCCTGAT
Source organism: Maratus speculifer (assembly GCA_964019185.1). Classification (NCBI taxonomy): domain Eukaryota; kingdom Metazoa; phylum Arthropoda; class Arachnida; order Araneae; family Salticidae; genus Maratus; species Maratus speculifer. The sequence continues at coordinate 363,280,467 of OZ025292.1, forward strand.
TGATGTAATACAAAATAACAGATGTTAATGTTGGGTAATCGCAAGATTTCTTTTTAACACTTTCCGAAACAGCTGAAAGGTGTTTATATTTTAGATTGTCTGGTTATCAAGTTGTCAATGTTCTGACTTAAAAAAAAAAAAAAAAAAAAGAAAAAAAAAAGAAAAAAAAAAAGAAGAGGAAGAAATGGTTTGAAATTTTCGGATCGCTCTCAAATAAAAATACTTTATTATTTTTTTAAATATAATCGTTAAAAATCCATAACTTCTGTTTCAGTTTCTTCTTAAACTTTCCTGAAAGCCCATTTTTTTTCTTGTATTTTTGCTGTAAAAATGAAATTATACAATAATTTCAAACGAAGATGTGAAGGTTCAGAACCAAAATCGTTAATACAAATTTTATTCGTTTATAGCACAGCTTTTTGATAATTATTTGACTTAATTTAAGTATAAATCATGAACATGTCGTAATTAAATAAAATAAATTGACCGAGTGGTACAAAATATTCAAGTACTGAAACACTGTAAAAAAAGGGGGGAGGGGACGGGGAATAACAGCGATTTTGCCTTGAATCGCTGTGCTAGTATTAAAATACAATGTTTTTGTAACTTCAGTATTGATTAAAAACTAATAAACTAATAATAAACTGCTATTATTTCAACACTGCCCTGACAACATTTTAAATAAGATATACCCAGGCAGCGCCAAGCCAAAGCAAAGTTATTGGCGTTAGTGTCGTTGGATTGTAGCGTCTTTCCGAATATTTGTTTATGACTGCAATTCAAAGTGGCGCTTTTGGATACATAAGCATAAAACTGGATATACCCGTATTAAAAAATTTCAGAAGTTTTATTTTTCATTCAAAGTAAGAGACCAGACAAAAAAAAAAAAAAAAAAAAAAAAAAAAAAAAGAAAAAGAAAAAGAAAAGAAAAGAAAAGAAAAAAAAGAAAAAAAATCCGCAGGTAGCAATATTTACACAATGATTAGAAAATTGACTCATATTTTTCGTCCAGATGAATGGGCGAAACAGGAAAAACAGTTTTACAGACAAATCTGTCACGACTTTTTTTCGATTTAGGATTTAATATTTTTACTGTCATTTGTTTCTAATAAAATAAGGCATCACAAATGTCGTAATCTACTCGCTTAACAATGATTCCACAATAATTTTCCCTGCAAAATTGGCTTTTTTATGTACACAGCAAATGAATGATCGTAATATGAAAAGCAACTTTACAGGTAGATCAAGGAATCTATTTTTAACAGTAACATGCTTTTTTTTTTTTTTTTTTTTTTTTTTTTTGTTATCACTATTTTCACTTAAAATAAGAATCCTAATTTAAAAAACCACTTAGTTATATATAATTACAAAATAACTAGGAAGGTGACTTTTCGTTTTTTCTTCCAAATACACAAGCTTAGCAAGAAAACAGTTTTAAAAACAAATAAATTACAGCTTTCTTTGCTTTTTTTTTTTTTTTTTTTTTTTTTTTTTTCATTAGGATTTAATGTCTATCCGATAGTATATTTTATTAAAATAAGGTATCAAAAAATTGACTCCATTAACAATGGCTCTACAATAATAACTAGAAAATCAACTTTTTGATTTATGTACCAAAAGAATGATCTCATCTGGGTAATATAACTTCACAGGGTAATCAATGAACCTATTTTCACTTTAAGATATCTTATTTTCATATTTTTCATTCAAAACACGAAACTGTATTCAGACCCAGAGAAAAATTTTGTTGAATCAACAAAAATTTGTTTGATCCAACAAATCTTTCCGTTTAAATATGGGTCAATGGAAATTTTGTTTAAATAAACAAAAAAAAAAAAAAAAAAAAAAAAAAAAAAAAGTTGATTTTTTTTTTTTTTTTTTTTTTTTTTGTCTACAATTTTCATCGGAAATGCATACTAACACTTTATAACATCATTAATCCGTCTCAACTTGAAAAATTTTTATTATACAAAAATTATGTTAATCCTTTTTCAGCTATATAAGTCAATTAAACAAAATTACGTGAGCGAGTTATGGCTGCAGCACTCCAATTTAAATTTCGCAAAAACAACAAAATTTTGTTGGAATTACAAATTGAAAATACAAGACTTTAGTAAGACTCAAATAAGATTAATGAAATTTTGTTAAAATTTTATAAGAGTGTTAACAATATTTTTTTGTCTGAGCAACAAAACCGTTTTTTTTTTTTTTTACTCTAAACTAAAAAATTCACTTAAAGCAACCAAAATGTACTCAACAAAGGATATTTTGTAGTTTTAATGAATTCCTTTCTCTGGGTGCAGGCATATCACCCAGATAACAATAAATACACAATAAGAGAAGGTTGACTTTTCATTTTCCATGTGAATGATCGAAACAGAAAAAACAGTTTTACAAAAAAATCAATCAACTAATTTTTTTTTCTTTCTTTCTTTTTTTCTTTCTTTTTTTTTTTTTTTTTTTTTTTTTTGTATTATGATTTTCTACACAGTAAAAAATGTCAGATGTTTCTGAATATATAAAAATGTACTGTAACCAAAAACGAAAATATACAGTGACCTCTTCTAACTCACCAAAGGTTTCGAAAACCGTTAATTTACCTTTAAAAATCACAGAAAACTATATGTTTTCGAAATTTAAACAAGAATTTATAAAAAATAATTTTTATTAGCTGCCCGTCCTTTTCGGAAACGTTTCTAAGTAGCTTTTACAGTACAATAATCACTTTTCTCAAATCAAAATATCACTTTTTCGGATTCTATCAATTCTCAAGTTAACATTTTCAACTGCATAACTGATTTTGTGTATGCAATTGTAGCAAAATAATGTTAATTTTCATATTAATGTTAATACTATTAAAATTGTATGTTTGTCTATTAAACATGTTCTCTGACTATCAAAATAGTTTCGTATGAATTTTTAGCATCCGAAAAAGTGATATTTTGATTTGGGAAAAGTGATTATTTTACTGTAAAAGCTACTTAGAAACGTTTCCGAAAAAGACGGACAGCTAATAAAAATCAATTTTTATAAATTCTTCTTTAAATTTCGAAAACAAATAGTTTTCTGGGATTTTTAAAGGTAAAGGAACGGTTTTCGAAACCTTTAGTGAGTTTGAAGACGTTACTGTATATTTTTGTTTTTGATTACAGTACATTTTTATATATTCAGAAACATCTGACATTTTTTACAGTGTATTTTTGCTGTCATATATTTTTCCTAAAACAACATATTACAAAAAATAGAAATTTACTCAATGATTTCTATAATAATAACAAGAGAATTGGCTTTTTCATTTATCCACGAGATAAATGATCGCAATAAAAAAAAAGAAATTTTATAGTTACATCAAACAGCCTATTTTTCACGTTAAGATTTATCCCTATTTTCATTGAACGAAACAATGTCTATACTCACAAAATTTTACCCAAGGAATAATGATAATAACTTTTCTTCCAAATGAGTTAGCTGAACAGGAAAAACAATTTTAGATACAAATGAATTACAATTTTTTTCGCATTAGAAATTAATGTTTTTACTATCAAATAGTTCAACCGGAATAAAATATCCTAAAGGTAGAAATCCTGTCAATTAACAAATTCGCATAATTATAACAAGAAAATTGTGTTTTTCATTTATCCACCAAAAGAATAATATCATTTGGGAAATATAACTTCACTGAAAGATTAAGAAACGTAAAAAAGTCGATAATTTTAGTGGAAAAAAATTGTATTTTTTACAGGAAAAAAACTGTTTTAAAGAAAAACAATGTTTTATGTAAAAGAAAACTGAATATCGTAAATTTTACAGAAAAAAGCTGCTTTAATGAAAAATGATAGATATTTTCTGTAAATTAAGCGGTGTTTCACTGGCGCCAAAATTGACAGTGTATTCTCTCATTTACAGAGAATTTTTCTTGCAATGACATTAAAGTATCTCATTTTCAATTATGATATTTTTTATTCAAAATAAGAGACCAGTCTCTGACAGATTCCCATGTAACCATAATTACACAATAACTAGAAATATAAGTCTTGTTTTTCTTTTAAATGAATGAGCGAAACAGGAAAAAACAGTTTTACAGACGTATCTGTCACGACTTTTTTTCGCCTTAAGATTTAATATTTTTGCTGTCATATGTTTCAAATAAAATAAGGCATCACAAAGGTCGGAATCTACACGATCAACAACAGTTTTACAATAATTTTCACTGAAAAATTGGCTTTTTTATGTACACACCAAAAGAATGATGGTAATATGAAAATGAAATTTTACACATAGATCAAGAATTATATTTTTGACAGTAAGATGACCTATCTTTAGTTATCACTATTTTCACTTAAAATAAGAAACCTATTTTTTTTTTTAATCGACTCAATTATTAATAATTACAAATAACTAAAAAATTGACTTTTAGTGTTTCTTCCAAAAAAATCAGCTTATCAAGAAAAATAGTTTTATAGGTAAATAAATTAAGTACGGTTTATTTTTTTCCTTCTTCTTCTTTTCTATTTAGGATTTAATTCAGGATTTAGGATTTAAAGATGACTTTTTCTTTTTCTTCCATGTGAATGACTGAAAGAGGAATAGAAGTTTTACAGAAAAATCAATCAAGACATTTTTTTCGTATTTGGATTTCCTATTTTTATTGTTATATATTTCTCCTAAAACAACGTGTAACAGAATTAGAAACCCACTCACCAATTTCCATAATAATAATTAGAAACTTATCTCTTTCCTTTATCCGCCAAATGAAGGATCGCAATAGGAAAAGAAATTTTACAAGTAGATTAAGCAGCTTATTTTTCACATTAAGATGTCTTGCTTTTATTTATCCTTATTTTCATTGACAGCAATAATGCCTATATTCACAAAACTCTACCCAAGGAACAGTGATAATAACTAAAAAGTCGACTTTTCATTTTTCTTCACAGTAAAAAAAAATCTGCAATTTTTACAGAAAATAATTGTATTTTTTATATAAAAAACTCTTTAAAAAACAGTATTTTTCTTTAAAATAAACTAAATTTCGCAGTTTATACAAAAAAAGGCTGTATTTTTTACGGAAAAAATCTTTTAAATGAAAAATTATAGATATTTTTTGTAAATTAAACAGTTTTAAACTGGCACCAAAATTGACAGTTTTTCCCTGTCAATTTGTGAGACTTTTTTTTTTTTTACAGTGTTCCAATTGAACGATCAAAACAGCGAAAAACAACTTTACAGAAAAATCAATCAAGACATTTTTTTCGTATTAGAAGTTCTTATGTTTACTGTCATACAGTGTGTCCACTCTCAACAGTGACCAATGGCTAATTTCTAAGAGCTAATTTCTAATTTTCTTTTTAGGCGATTTACGTCAAAAAAAATTTTAATAAAAAATTAAGAAAATTTTATTAGATTATTTAACTTTATAGAATTTGATGTAGTCCTATAAAATAAATAAATAATACACACCTAAAATCGTATTAATGTTACATTGTCGTTGGATATAACTAAATATGCAATATTTCGAAGTGAGTTAAGATTTGAATACAAATTTTGAACTAGGAAAACATACATACAAACGTTATAAAAAATAAATAAAAGCTTACCAAAATAATACACCTTTTTAAAATAAAATCATGAAAAGAAACAACTTCATTTCCTTACAAAATAAAGCATGTAAAAATAGACTTGAGAATTTGAATTTCAAAGCTCGCCTTATCGCCTTTGTTTTCTCTATCAATCTATACCAATGTGCACTAATGTAATACTACAATTTCCAAATTTATAATGAAAACCAATGGATGCATTTAAAGGTTTTTCGCGATTTCCCAAAATTTGATTTTCTCGATAAAAATAATTTTGAAACCCACGTCTTCAATATTTTAACCAATCTAGAAGTTAATTAATAAAAGTTAACACTACCGTAAAACTAATACGGTGACAATACCTTCAGTTAAATCGCTTTAAAAATATTTTTTTACCTCATTTAAAACATGTTGTAATTGAAACTATATGTCTGTGACAAATAGTTTACGAAATAGCCATTGGACAGCGTGGGAATGGACGCCCTTTATAATACTTTAAACATTTAGTGTACGTTCCCTTAAAGCTTAGTCCAACTCATCCGTTTTCACACTGCAAAAAATGTCAGATGTTTCTGAATGTATAAATATGTATTGTAATCAAAAACGAAAATATGCTGCGACCTCTTCTGACTCACCTAAGGTTTCGAAAACCGTTCCTTTACCTTTAAAAATTTCAGAAAACTATTTGTTTTCGAAATTTAAAGAAGAATTTATAAAAATTAATTTTTATTAGCTGCCCGTCCCTTTCGGAAACGTTTCTAAGTAGCTTTTGCAGTGCAATAATCACTTTTCTCAAATCAAAATATCACTTTTTCGAATACTTACCAATTCTCAAGTAAACATTTTCAGCTGCAAACTGATTTTGTGCATGCAATTGAAGCAAAATAATGTTAATTTTCATATTAATGTTAATACAGTTAATATTGTATGTTTGTCTATTAAACGTGTTCTCTGAATATCAAAATATTTTCGTATGAATTGGTAGCATCCGAAAAAGTGATATTTTGATTTGAGAAATGTGATTAATGTACTGTAAAAGCTACTTAGAAACGTTTCCGAAAAGGACGGGCATCTAATAAAAATTAATTTTTATAAATTCTTCTTTAAATTTCGAAAACAAATAGATTTCTGATATTTTTAAAGGTAAAGGAACGATTTTCGAAACCTTAGGTGAGTCAGAAGAGGTCACAGCATATTTTCGTTTTTGATTACAGTACATTTTTATACATTCAGAAACATCTGACATTTTTTACAGTGACAGAAAAGTGGTTTAAGGCAAGAAATTTAAAATTTCAAAACTCGGTCAATTTTAATGTTAGATGAATGGGACATTTTGTGTATTGCTTGTTAAAATAATGGATTTTTTTTTTTTTTTTTTTTTTTTTTTTTTTTTTTTTTTACTAAATATCACTTAGAGGACCAAAGGACGGTATAAAAATTTAATTTTCTAATTCTTTAATTTTTTTTATTTAAATTACTTTAAAAATATTTCTTTACCTTTTAAAAAAGATTTTTGCAATTGGAGCTATATGTCTATGACTAACAGTTTGGGAAATAGCCATTGGCCACCATTGAGAGTGTACAACGTTCCTGTACATTTACTGTATATTTATGTATTACTCTATATTTTACTGTACATTTCCTGTACACTGTATATTTCACCGAAAACAACGTATCGCAAAAATAGAAATCCACTCACCAATTTCCATAAGAATAATTAGAAAATTCGCTTTCTCATTTTTCTACCAAAGGAAGGGTCGCAATATGAATAGAAATTTTACAAGTAGATCCAGCAGCCTATTTTTCTCATTAAGGGGGTCGGGACACATTTTAAAATAATTTTTATTTATTGAATTAAGATTTTGAAATTTTTTGAGATGGTTAATCATATTATTTGTACACAAAATCACATGATAAAACTTCTCATAATTTTTTTAAATTTTTAAATTTAAAATTTATTAAAAAAGTGGGATAGTTAAAAATAGTTTTAACTCAAAATATTATTTGTAGAACTTCAATTTTTTAGAATTTAAATTAATAAAAATATATACAGTTTAATTTTGATTCACTGATTTTAATGTTATTAATTAAAAAAAAATCAGAAATATTTAAATTAAATAATGTAAGTTTTATTTAAAAAATATAATTCAAAATTAAATATTTTCTTTTTAATTCGCTGTATCTAAATTAAAGTAAAACAATAAAAAAGACTTGTTTCAATTTCGAAGTATTTAACTTTAAAGTTTCTTGAGTTATATTGATTTAAATCTGAAAAATTGTGAAAAAACTCATGAAGAAAAACGCATTTTGACAAGAAATCATTTCATGATGATCATTGATTGAAAGCTAGATTTTGAAAACAAACAAACCAAAGCGAAAAAAATTAACATTTTAAAAAAATAAACATGATTAAAATGGCATTTTAAGCATAAAAAAGACAGAGATATTTTTAATGTAAGAAAAGTTTTTTGGAAATTTTGAAGATTCATGTGTCCCGGATCCTCTTAAGATGCCTTACTTTTATTGATCCTTATTTTCATTGAAAGCAGTAATGTTTATATTCACAAAACTCTGCCGAGGAATAATGATAATAACTAGAAAGTTAACTTTTCATTTTTTAAATGCCCATCATACGTAATATAGGGGTAAATCTTGCAATATTTTTGAAAATCGATTTTTTTTCTTTTTTTGACGGAGTTACACGTTTTAGACACTGGAGATTCCAAAAGACATATTTTTAGAAAAAACAATTTGCCATCCATCCGTCTGTGTGTCTGTCTGTATGTCTGTCAGTAATCGTTCTATCTCCAAAACAAATTGAGATAGAGATTTGAAATTTTGTATGTATGTAAGAATGGAACGAAGCCCATTTAATATTAGTAAGCTTGATTATCCGGAACTATTTTTTAGGACTCTCGAAAAATTCGTTCTGATGAAAGGCATATAAAAATTTCCGAAATATTTATTTTAAGGAGTGGAAGTAAAAGGCAATTAAATAACACAAATTTTGCATAAAGTACGAAGTCGATTAGATTATTAGTTGTAGAGATATTTGTTATCGTGTTTTCCACATTCTTCGATTTTTCATGACCCTGTATTTCATTCAACTTTCAATTCATAGATATATTTTAATTGGAAATGAGACGCTTAATTCGGCGCAGTAAATGTTAGTTAATATGATTATTATGTTTGAAGATATAACGATGTTTCTTTTGCACAATTCGGTACTATTTTATTAGTTTGGCATTTTATATGATTTGTCGAAATTAGTTCATCAGCAATTCATTAATAGAGCATTATTATTAATTAAAAATATTTAAATGCATGTTTAAACTTTGTTTTGGAATTGCAATGCACTTTATAAATAGTTTACACATGTTTTAATTTCACACATTATATTATGCATATCCATGATGGGTAAGTATTACGGTGGCCTCCAACGACTAGTCTTCCAAATGAATTAGCTGAACATGAAAAACAATTTTCGACACATTGAATTAACAACCTTTTTTTTCAGATCAGAGTTGAATGTTTTTACTATTATATATTTCAACTAAAATAAGGTTTCATAAAGGTAGAAATCCTGTTAATTAACACTACAGTAAACTCTGTCTAAGGCGGAATTGATCAGGATAGAGAAAATTTTCCGTAGTAGTCCATATTCCGCCTTAGTCAAATTTTACTCTGTGTCTATGGGTTCGCGGGGACTTTAAAGTCTTTACGAGTTAGACAGATTTTCGTCTTAAACAGAGTGCGCCTTACAGAGATCTTACTGCATTTCCATAATAAAAAATATGAAATTAGCTTTTTCATTTATCCACCAAATGAATGATTGTAATAGGAAAAGTAATTTTACAGGTAGATTAAGTATAGATTATTTTTCGCATTAAGATGTCTTGCTTTTATTTATCCTTATTTTCATTGACAGCAATAATGTCTATGCTAACAAAACTCTACTCAAGGAACAGTGATAATAACTAGAATGTCTACTTTTCATTTTTCCTCCAGATGAATTACCTGAACAAGTAAAACCATTTTAGAGACAAATAAATTACAATTTTTTTTTCTTTTTCTTTTTTTTTTTTTCAGATTAAAATTTGATTTTTTTTACTATTATATATTTCAACTAAAGTAAGGTCTCATAAAAATAGAAATCCTGTCGATAAACAATACAGTAAACTCTGTCTAAGGAGGAATCGATCATGATCGAGAAAATTTCCCATAGTTAGGATTTAAGGTTTTTTACTGTAATATATTCTAATTAAAAAAACGTATTTTAATTTTAAGGTTTAATTTATTTAATTTTTAAGCTACCGAGAAAAATTTCCGCAGTAGTCAATATTCCGCCTTAGACAAATTTTACTCTTTGTATATGGATTTGCAGAAACTTTAAAGTCTTTCCCAGTTAGACAGATTTCCGTCTTACACATATTTCGCCTTACAGAGAGCTTAATGTATTTTCATAATTATAGCAGGAAAATTGTTTCATTTTACACAAAAAAAAGACAATAACTTTACAAGGTTAATAAACGTAAAAAAAAAAAAAAAAAAAAAAAAAAAAAATTACAGAATTTTTTTTTATATTTTTAGCTGGGAAAAAATTGTATTTTTAACAGAAAAAAAAATTGTTTTGAAGAAAAACAATTTTTTCTGTTTAAAAAAAAAAAAAAAAAAAAAAAAAAAAAAAAATGAATTTAATAAGTTTTACAGTAAAACCTGCATTTTTTACAAACAAAAAAAGCTGTTTTAATGGAAAATTACAGGTATTTTCTATAAATTACACGGTTTTTCACTGGCTTAAAATTGATAAAAATTTCTGCCAATCCCAGATTTTTTTTTTTTTTCTTTAACAGTGGCAATAAGATATCTGATTTTCAGTGATCATGTTTTTCACTCAAAGTAAGAGAAAAGTCTCTGAAAACTCCTCTGGTAGCAATAATTACACAATAACTAGAAAGATGAGTCTTGTTTTTCTTCCAAATGAATGACCGACACAGGAAAAACGGTTTTACAGACAAATTTGTCACGACTTTTTTCACCGTAATACTTAATATTTTTACTGTCATATATGTCTAATAAAATAAGGCATCACAAAGGAACGGAATCTATTCGATTAACAATATTCCCACAATAATTCTTCCAGTAAAACTAGCTTTTTTATGTACCCAGCAAAAGAATGATGGTATAATATAAAGAGAAACTTTAGAGATAGATTAGACAAACAAGAGAAATCCACTTTGTTATTAATAATTACATAATAACTAAAACATAATACGAAATATTACATAATAAGAAAATCAACTAAAAAGTTACCTTTCCTTTCCCCCCCCCCCCCCAAATAAATTAGCTTAGCAAGAAAAACAGTTTTAAAAACAAAAATATTACGGCTTTTTTTTTTTTTTTTTTCCCCTTTAATTTAATGTTTTTTCTGTAACAGAATCCAGAACCTTACCCAACCCGCAGTCTATGCGGATTCAGGTTGCCTTTTATTGTTCTTGGCTGACTCTACCTGTTTGATTTATATTAGTCCGATCCAGAGTACTTTTTTATAAGCGAAACATACATTTCAATATGAATAATATATATATATGTAACAGTAAACTCTGTCTTAGCGGAATAGATCAGGACTGAGAAAATTTTCCGCATTATAGCAATATTCCGTTTTAGACAAATTTTATTCTGTATCTGGATTCGCAGGGACTTTCTGAGTTAGACACATTTCCGTCTTACACAGAACTTACTGTATTTGCGTAGTAATAAGAAAAAAATTGACTTTTTCATTTATCTACGAAAAGAATGATTTCAATTGGGAAATATAACTTCACTAGACGATCAAGAAACATAAAATAAACTGTAATTTTTGCAGAAAAAATTGTATTCTTTACAGAAAAAAATTGTATTTTTTACAGTAAAAACTGTTTTAAAGAAAAACATTTTTTTTTCTGTAAAAGAAACTGAATTTCGTAATTTTTTTCACTTAAGTGAATAAAAATTGATCTTTCGGATATAATTACACACTGTTTTCCAAAAAACGCATTAAAGTATGGTTAAATTTTCTTTTACTTCGATTTCAGGTTCAGGTTCCGGTTCGGGTTAGATTTTGAGTCGCCGAAATTACTTTGGTGGGTTTGGTTCGGGATTCGAGTTCTTGAAAACATTTTTATCGAGTTTGAATCCGATTTCGGACTGAATCCAAATAAATGTTTTGGTGTTCGAAACGGAAAAATCTACTAAAAATGTTCAATTTATTTGCTTCCCTTCCTCTACTAACTGCAAGCAACTGCAAGGAAATGAAAGAACAGCAAACAATTCCATAAAAGCCTCTTCACTTCATGTCACGACGTTTTCAAATCTTTGCGCACTTTTCTGGGTGTGCCCCACTTTGATATACTACACTGAAGACAGTACAATCAATTAGAAAAGAGAGAAAGGGAGCGGAGGGGGGAAGCCTTGTGCGACTTCTAAAATCCGCCAGAAAGAGTCAGGTACAATACCACCAATGAAAAACAGCGACAGGTGTTTTGGGTTAAGAACGCACCTGCCATCCTAGTGTTCCACATAGTATAAAATAAAAAATAAAACGACTAATCACAGGATCTGCAAAAATCCTCCTACAACAAGTCTGCCCTCAAATGAATAGTGAACTGAAAATAATAAACACAAAACAAAAAAGGTGGCCTTTTTGCGGTTCACCATAAAACCCCACCCCGTAATAATCCCTCATGAGATAAAGAAAAATATAAACCTTCCAAGCAAAACATCATAACTCGGTATTTAAATCCCCTAGAAGCAAGTTCTTTTTTGTTTGTCTGTCGAGTTGCCAACCAGTGGGCGTGGCCAGTAGCGTTCCAAAATGGCTTCTGGGATCTGGGATCAGAAGCTGGCTCTCCATTGGCTCCTTGCTCCCGATCGGGCGTGGTGAAGGAGCATTATCACTACCAATAGGGAGCCCCGGTGGGCTGCGGCTACTGCGGTCCGTAAGCAACTGTGTGGGCTGCCACCGTAGTAAACCTTGCGGATCCGCGATCGCTTGTGGTTTACCGTATATTGTAAGCCTGGCGGGGGTTCCATTAATCTTAATGGGTGCTCACGAGTAAAAATTATAAGTAATTACTGAAACTAATTATTTAGAGATATTTTCTTGGAATTTTCGTGAGTTAGCTGATTTATCGAGCTGCGAATTCCTGCTGGCCTTTACAGGTAAACACCTTTCGTTTTAGTATTTTAAAAGTATTTAAGTATCACTAAAATTTTCTCTCAATAAAATGCTTATAATTAATACTTATTAACATATAAGGCAGATCGACTGTAATTTGATTACTACTGCTAGACTCAAGGCAATTTTAAGGTAATTTTTACTGTGAATTATAATTATTCGTTTTTTTTTTTTTTTTTAATTAAAAATAATAATTTTTTATTTTATTTTATTTTATTTTATATAAATAGATCAAACTTTAAAATGTGCAAAATAAAAATGGGGCGAATTATAAAGTACGTACAAAAATCATGCATAACAAGATTTTTTTTTTTTCTTTCTTTTTGTTATTTATTTTCTATTTTAACTAGTATCTTAGAAAATAGAATTTATTTTTTAAAAAAGAAAGGAAGAAAAAGAGAAACAACAACATTAATTTTTGTGATTATTTACATCAAAACCAATAAAATGATCCACTTAATAAGTTTTTCGCTTTAGTTAAAATTCACTGATAAAAACTTTTATACAATAAAATAATAAATAAAATACACAACGGGATAATTTTTTGAGACTTCTGAAATAAATAAATTGTTCTAATTGAAATTATTATGTAAATGTTTCTTTACTTTGCATTAACAAGTAATAGGAATTTTTTATAGAAAACTAAATTAAAGTAGAGAAAGGTTCATACCAATGCAATGACCAGCTAAGAACGTTGATAGAAATTATGAGGTCCGGTAAAGATTACGCCAGTGTTGAATTCCAGACACTTTTCTCTGGGAGGGATTTCCGTAGCTCTGGGGGGGGGGGGCAATTGTAGAGTTCGGGGGAGGAGCACTTTTTTACTATTGAAAACACAAAATCTCAAATCTTTCGGGGGGGGGCATCTCATTGCTCTGGAGGTGAATGCTCTCCCCCTCCCCACCGCGACCATCTTCTGAAATCAACAATGGATTGTGCTGAGAAGAATGACTCGAGAGGAGCAAAGCAAATAATGTCCCCGACCCTCACAATTATATTATAAAATGCTTTGATAGTCTGTGACTATGTCCTGTTTCTCAAGACATCAATACTCTGAGCAACTATCGATATACTAAATGTAATTTTTTGAAAAAAATATAAAAGATTTATAAATAAATTTAAATATTATTGTATTTTTGAAAAACAGAAAAAAAATGGAAAAAACCAATGTATAAAGATTTTAGCAACAGTGCATACAAATTAAATTTGTATTTTAAAGTTATTATTACTAGTATTATTATGTAATATTTTAAATTTTCCTATCTTAAATAGAAATAAATAAAATTAGTATATCCAATATTGTATCACAAAGACGATGAAAACAACGGTTCCTAAAAATACTTTTTAAAATAATTTGTTTATTTATTTATTTTATTATTATTACTTTTTTATGAAAGAAATATAGGTCGATAATTCATACAGAGATTCTAACAGTAATAGAATAAAAAATATAAAATAATGTTAAATAAATATATTTTTAGATTGTTCTAGCTGTACAATGTCAAAACTTTTGATTGAGGTAATTATTTAATTTAAAACAAAGTTTTTTTTTTTTTTTTAATTATTATTATTATTATTATTATTATTATTATTATAAATATGATGTGAAAGTGTTTTAACGTAATAAAAAGAAAAAAAAACTACTATTAAAAATAACGAAGGCCTGAAATTTCAAAATTTTGAAACCCTCAGAAAACATCCCAATTACCTATGTAGAAACTAGGGTCTGATTGTAAATGAAATGTATATGTAGGGTCTGATTTTATATGACATTGACCCTTTGTAAGAACCCCTTCAGCTCAGGCAATACGTTCAGCAGATTATCAAAGAAGGTGTTGGTTCAATTCGTTTTTAATATAGGTACAAGTTTTTTTTTTTTTTTTTTTTTTTTTTTTTTATAGACAACTGATGGCCATCCACCAAAATTTGGTGTTTTGGCACTAGAAATAAAGAGTAGTTGAGTTTCAAAACTCGAAGTTTCTTTACCAAATTTTGGAGGGGGAATTGCTGGAAAGGGGATATTTTTAACTCTGGGGGGGGGGGGGGGGACTCAAAAAATTTCAAGCGAGGGTAAAGTAGGTTTTTACAGCAACAAACTGGTGGTCTTTCGTAAAAATTTGGAAGAAAACCGGATTTTAACGCTAGAAATGAAGATCCAATGAGTCCCCACAATATAAAGTTGTCTTACCATGTTTTTCTTTTTGAGGTGGGAAAAATGGGACGTTTTATAACACAGCGGAGAAGTTGGGAGGGGGGGGGGGAGAATTCAATTATGCTATTAAACAATTCGAGTGGGGTATCGTTTATTATGTATTTTTTATTCCGAATCTAATAACATATCGTTTATTAGGTAATTTTTATTCCAATCTAATAACACCATCCACATATCGATAAAAGATTCGTTACAGACTAATGGTAGATTTAAAAATTCAAAGTAGAAAATTATACTTTATAACAACAAACTATAATTTTCACAGCTTAGCTTTGTCACAATTATTTCATGTTAGCATGTTCTTAGTCTCAAATTTATTAAATGTTCTGAAAATAACAATAATGAAAATCAGTGTCATCTGATTCTTCTCCAAGGTCATTAAAGTTGCCAAAATATGTATTCGTTGTTTTATACTCATTAAAATCATTCATGACTTTGTTTTCATAAATTTACCATAACTTTTGTAAGAATTTATTGTATTGATTTGTGAATTGTGCCATTCGATTCAGAATGAAAAAAATAAAAAAATACTTAACAAACAATATCCCACGTCACCTATACTTTGGTTTAAGGGGAGGGGGGGGGGGATCTTCCCTTTGTGATCCACCAATGCTCTTCCTTTTGTCTTCCAAGGCAGTAAAGTACATTTTTATTTATTTATTTATTTATTTATTTATTTATTTTTTATTTTACTTTTTTTTGGGAGGGGGGGGGGGGGTTCAAACCTGTATTTCTAGTGTCAAAACGAAATTCTTCCCAAATTTTGGTGAATGACTATTACGCTATCAGTTTTTGTATATTAATCAATTTTTGGTCTATTTTACATGTACTAGACTCAGGCATGTCAAAGTCGTCTACCACCGCGGGACAGATTTAGTATAGTACACAAAGACACGGGTCACATTATCGAAAATAATAAGAAGCAGATTAATTTGATTGTTATCGCACAAAATGAAAACTGTACATTAAAAATACAGCATTGTTTTAAAAAAGAAACAAGCAAACAAAAATGCATACAAAATTTTTAAAACTATTTATTGAAATATTAAAAACACGCATTAGAAATTTTTTAAAAATATTTATTAGGTAAAAACAAATCTGTAGCAAAAATATTTTACGAGAGTGCACTGTCAAATTTAATGAAAAATAAGCTAAAATAAAAATACAAACATGCTTAAACAAATTCTGAACATTTTAAAATTTAAATCGCAATCAAAATTATACAAAAATTTGTTATTAATTTTGTAATCCTTGTATTTGTATTTTCTTTTATATTGTAATTGCTACTTTTTATAAAACCAACTGATAGAAAACAATTATTTATAATACATACAATATTATGAAAAAAATTCATAATTGATTAAAATATATTAGCTATGGTTATTGATCCGGCATAGGAATAATTTCCTGATTCTCCTCAATTATTTAAAGTACATATCATGTTTGGAAAAAAATGTCCACAAAGTAAATTTTTTGAATCTATATTTTCAAGAATTTTAAAGTTAAAGGGCAAAATTAACACTAACCACCGGCCAAGAGGCCATTAAATGTGAAAAAGTGGCTATTAAAAAAACGAGGTGAAACCCGTCGAAATTCGAAGAAAGAAAATCTTTAAGAAAGACCCGTTTCATTGAGTTATAATTGTTGGAAATGTATTAAAAAAAACTATGCCTTATAGCGCATTATTCCTTTACGCAACATAAGGATTTTTGTTTAATATCGTTTTACCAAATCAGTTCTATATTCTATATCTATCAATAATAATAAGAATGCAAGATAATCTTACCTTTCATTTTTCTGGTTCTTCAAAATATTCCGTTCTTCATGGCCTCCATTCTTTTGGAATCTTCGATTTAACGTCAGCCTTTTATAACTTATTAATTAAATATAGCTGAAATTATAAATAGTTAATTAATTTGTGTTCTTAATGAACAATGGGGTCGAGGCAAATTTTGAAATGAATAATAATATTGTATTCACATAAATTACATGGCTGCTTTTAGCAGCGCAAAATATACGTTTACATGTCTTACATCCACACAGAAAACACTAAACAAACACTGAAAATATTAGAATGTCAAAAAGGAGTTCGAATGTTCTTTTTCATTTGTTTTGTTTTTTGGTCGTTGTCACGTGACTTCACTGCAGTAGAAAAGGAATAAGCGTCCTTGAATGAAACAGTTTATTCGTTGTTGAATTGTTCTGAAATAGGAAAAAAATAATTTCTTTTCTTTTTTTTATGACGACAAAAAATGAAGTCTTTTTATTGTGAATAGGTCTAACTTGATTTTATTCAGCTGAAATAGTGATTAGTTTATTTCAACACCCTTCCTTAATCACTTCAGATGAATAACACTGTAGGTTCATAGATTCTCGATGTTTCACTAATTGAGTCTTTGGCAGGGGTTTTGTAAGCGCGTCGGCTATCATATCTTCAGATGGGCAATATTCTAAATTTATTATTTTGTCTTCTTTGAGTTGTTTAATGGCGTGGAATTTTATATCAATATGCTTCGTATATTTCGAAAACTTCGCATTCTCTACCATTTTTATCGCACTCTGATTATCTTCGAAAATCGTTATAGGTTCGTCTTGTTTCAAGTCTAAGTCGTTCAATAACTTCTCTAGCCAAATAATCTCTTGGGCTGCTGCGGCTGCTGAGATAAATTCAGCTTCTGCCGAAGAATATGCAATACAGTTCTGTTTCTTCGTGTACCAATTAATAGGTGTTTTTCCTAGAAAGAAAACATTTCCTGTTGTTGACTTCCTTGTTCTGGTGTCGCCTCCCCAATCGGAGTCTGCATAAGCTACCAATACTGGTTGGTCGTCTGTGCTGATTGTTAATCTTAATTCTCTTGTGCAGTTGAGATAATTGACCACTCGTTTTGCTGCTTTCCAGTCCATCTCACGGGGCGTTTCGCATCTTCTGCTGAGGATATTAACTGCGGCTGATATATCTGGACGTGTGTTAGTGGCTATGTATAAATAAGATCCAATGACTTTTCTAAAATTTGTATTGTTAGGCAGCAAATTTTGTTCGTCTTCTATTTTATAAAAGCCGGGGTCCATCGGAGTTCCTACGGGTTTAGCTTCTCGTAATCCTAGTTTATTTGCCAATTCTTCGATTTTTGATTTTTGGCTTAGTGTATATCCGTTTTCTGTTTTCTTTATTTCCGTACCAAGGAAATACGATATATGACCGAGATCTTTAAGCTCGTATTCTTCTTTAAGTAGTTTTACTATAATGTCAACAGTTTTTTCGTCACCGGAGAGTAATATATCGTCAACATATATAATTATGTAAGTGTAATTTTCATTTTCTTTTCTGGTGAATAAGCAGGGATCAGCTATACTTTGATTAAAATTCAGTTTTTTTAAGGACTGTTCGATTTTTTTTGTGCCAAGTTCTGGCTGCCTGTTTTAGGCCATATATTGATTTTTTCAGTCTGCAGACTTTGTTTTCAGAATTCTTTTCTATGTAGTTTCATATACACTTCTTCCTCGAGCTCACCATACAGAAAGGCGGTGTCAATATCTATGTGTCTAACGTTTTGTTTGTGGTATGCGGCTGCTGCTAAAAATGCGCGAACTGTTGTTTGTGAGACGACAGGGGCAAATGTCTCATCATAATTTTCACCGTATTTTTGACTATAGCCCTTCGCTACTAGGCGTGCTTTATATTTTTGAACATTTCCGTGACTATCTAATTTCTTTTTAAATGTCCATTTTGATCCTATAATTTTTTTGTTTGGTGGAGGATCCACTAATTCCCATGTGTTATGTTTTTTTAGCGAATTGATTTCCGCTTGTGTGGCTTTGAGCCAATTTTCTTTTTCACAGGGATTATCAATTTCCTGTATGTCATTCCAACTAGTGGGTTCATTCATTTGGTTATTGTTTACATAACAGACGTATCTGTCTGGTGGTACCCCCCCTGTTTGATCTTTGCGATCTTCTAAGTTCAGTGGTGGGTTGTTTGGACGAGGTTGGTTCCTCGATTGTGTTGTTTATTTCTGCTTCGATGTAATTTTTATCATCATATGAATTTTCTGCATCTTTACTTTCTTTTAAGTTAATTTTGCTATTCTCTAGGAATTTTACGGTTCTTGCTATTACTATTTTGTTATCTTTAGTGTATACGCGGTATCCTTTTGAATTGTTATCATACCCTACAAATGTCCCTTCCTGAGCTCTATCGTCTAATTTTCCTCGATGTTGTTTGTTTACATATACGTATGCTTTGCAGCCGAATGTACGTAAATAGTGCAAATTTGGTTTGCGTTTAAACCAAAGCTCGTACGGGGTTTTATTCGTTGATCTTGTTGGTAAGCGATTTTGTAAATGATTTGCTGTATTAATTGCTTCTCCCCAAAATTTTTGTGGTAAATTGGCTTCGCGTAATAAACTTCTAGTCATGTCTAATAGTGATCTATTTTTCCTCTCAGCCACGCCGTTCTGGCTCGGACAATATGGCACAGATAGTTGGTGTTTTATACCTCTTTTTCTTAGATAGTCATTTGTTTCTCTACTCATGTATTCTCCGCCATTATCGGATCTTATTGCTTTCGGATATGAACCGAATTGGTTTCGTACCATAGCTATATAGTCTATTAATTTATCGTGCACTTCGTCTTTATGACTTAATAAGTATATTACTGTAAACCTAGAGTAATCGTCTATGAAGGTTACAAACATTGTTTTTCCGCCAATTGTGGGGGATCCTATAGATGTGCATACGTCTGTGTGCACTAGATCAAGTACTCTGCCTTTTTTGTTTTTATATGTTGTTTTTGGATAAGGTGCATCGCTTATTTTTGTTTGTATGCATGTTTCGCATATTGTTTCATGGCTACAATTGTTTAGTTCTATTCCATAGGTTAAATTTTCTTTAATCATTTCCTTTATGGAATTGTAGTTTCTGTGACCTAGGCGTTTGTGCCACAATTCTATGCAATTTTTATTTTTGCATTCATGCGCAATGTTTACTGTGTTAGATTCTATATTCTCTAACAATTCAACCTCATATAGATTGTTTTTCATTTTTGCTTCCAAGTATATTTTCCCATTTCGGGATAGCGTGCATTTATCTTTATCAAAAACTAGTTTATAACCGTTCTTTGTTGCCTTACTTACTGAAATTAAATTAGATTCTAAATGAGGTACGTATAATACTTCCTTTAATGTAATTTTGTTTACACCTCCGTCGGATGTTTTTGTCATAAATGTGGTTTCTCCCACTCCATGCGAATTTAACGATTTTCCGTTTGCAATAATAACGGTAGTTTTTTCGGTGTCGTTTAATTTAGTAAACAAGTCTTTATCGTTTAAAATATGTGTGGAAGAACCAGAATCAATAATCCATGTTTGATTTCCAGTTTTCTCAATTAGAAAGGCTGCGTCGCTGCTTCGATCTGTTTTTAGTTGTGTTTTGTAATTTGGCTTATATTCTTGTTTACGATCATTGAATTCATTTTGGTTATACGATTGTTGATAACAGAGAGACGTTGTATTGTTTTTGTTTTTGTATGTTTGTTGTTTTTGTGTATTTGGGTGAGTTTGTCTACTTTTCAGATGCCAACATTCCCTGTAAGTATGACTTTTCAATTTACAGTACGTACAATATTTTTCCCTTTTGCTATTATCATTTGGGAACCTTTTTTGTGTTTTAAACGCTTTGGTAGAATTGTCACCCTGATCCGCGTTTACAACCCTTCTGTTATATTCATCAGTTAGTTTATTTATAATAAATTCTGGTGTTAAATCGGTTTCATCGCGAGCCTCAAGTGCTACAATTAATGTATTATAGCTTGGGGGTAATGAGCACACACTGTAAAAAAAAAATTGTAAATTTACGGTACTTTACCGTGAATGCGCCAGTAAATTTACGGAAAATGTCCCTTTTTTTAGATTAACGGTCAACGTCCGTAATTTTTTGCATTTTATGGGCAAAATCCGTTAATGTAATGGCAAAGTCCGTTGATATAAGGATAAAGTCCGTTTTTTTACGGACATTGTCTGGAATCTCTGCTGCAGTAAATTTCTGCTGCAGCTTTTTTCCAGTGCAGCAATAATGCTGAAAGGTGCGAATCGTTAATAGTTTCCCCAATCGCTAATAATTTATCTTTTAATTCTAAAATGTACGTTATGTGTTTAATTAAGTTACCATTTTCTGGCAGCCTTGCCCCATATAGTTTCCTTAATAAATGCAATTTACTAGACAAATTCCCCCTTTCATGTATGGCTTTGAGCGCGTCCCAGGTCTGTCGGGCAGTATTTAGCTCTTTTACATGCACAATCTGGGAGTCTTCAATTGCCAGGTTTATAATTGCTCTGGCTTTATTATCCTTCTTTTGCCAATCTGTGGTAATCGGATTTGGAATTGTATCTGTTATTACCTCGAAAATTTCTTCTCTTATTAATAACATTTCTATTTTAAATTTCCATGTTGAGTAATTGTTTTGATTTAATTTTTCTATTAACTGAAATTCTTTCGATGCGGCCATAATGGATCTTACTTATCAACTTATAAATATTTAATATCGTAATTCGATGAGAAATTGTTTTTATTTTTCTTTATATTATATAAGAGATTTTCTCTGTTTATTTTTATTCATTCAAATATAACGAACATATCACTTGTTATGTTTACTCATTCAATTTCAACTCATATATATCATATATTTTCAATAACCTTGAGAAAAAAAGAACAAATATATTTTTTCACAATAATTATATGCATTAGTGATAATACGATTTAATTTTATAAGGCCATTTTTATTTATTTATATCATATTATATTATAACTTTATGTGTTAATTTCAGTCTCTTGATCGATTTGTTGGAAATGTATTAAAAAAAACTATGCCTTATAGCGCATTATTCCTTTACGCAACATAAGGATTTTTGTTTAATATCGTTTTACCAAATCAGTTCTATATTCTATATCTATAAATAATAATAAGAATGCAAGATAATCTTACCTTTCATTTTTCTGGTTCTTCAAAATATTCCGTTCTTCATGGCCTCCATTCTTTTGGAATCTTCGATTTAACGTCAGCCTTTTATAACTTATTAATTAGTTAAATATAGCTGAAATTATAAATAGTTAATTAATTTGTGTTCTTAATGAACAATGGGGTCGAGGCAAATTTTGAAATGAATAATAATATTGTATTCACATAAATTACATGGCTGCTTTTAGCAGCGCAAAATATACGTTTACATGTCTTACATCCACACAGAAAACACTAAACAAACACTGAAAATATTAGAATGTCAAAAAGGAGTTCGAATGTTCTTTTTCATTTGTTTTGTTTTTTGGTCGTTGTCACGTGACTTCACTGCAGTAGAAAAGGAATAAGCGTCCTTGAATGAAACAGTTTATTCGTTGTTGAATTGTTCTGAAATAGGAAAAAAATAATTTCTTTTCTTTTTTTTATGACGACAAAAAATGAAGTCTTTTTATTGTGAATAGGTCTAACTTGATTTTATTCAGCTGAAATAGTGATTAGTTTATTTCAACAATAATAAATCATCAAAATTAGTTAAAGTAAAAAACGCATCTTATATTATGGTCAGTACAACTCACAATCAAATATTATTTTAAGCTAAAATTAACAAAATTCTATAAAACCCAATTATCCAAAATATTAAACGAAATAAAACCGAAATTCACCGGATTTTATAACATACGATATATTTAAAATAATATACGCATTTTAATTTTAATTTTTTCTTTTTTCAATTTTAAGAGAAAATCGAATGTTTCTGTTGCTACAATTACAAAATTGGTACAAAAATTATAAAAAAAATTAATATCACAAATGTAATTGAGTTACATAATTGAAACAAATTGCATTTAAAAGTACATTTTTTTCTCTATACGACGGTATAATATTTTAAAATGTGCGATGCTTAGAAGTGTAAAATTTTCAGTAACGAAAGTGGAAAATCGAAATTACTGGGAAAAGTGTTGCCATTTGCAAAATGACGTATGCGTTACGCACAGATACGTTTGGCCTTTATATAGAAGATATTTTCGGTGTCTACTGATGGCTACTGTCTACTAATGAAAATTTGTTAATTTTAATAAAAATTTTCAGTTATAGTAACACATATTGAAATTATGTATTCCATACGACTACTGAAATTTCTGGTTACATCATTATTACGTATAGAAACGCCCCTGCATATTTTTTAATTTATTTAACTATTCTGGACATCCTTTATCCTACCTTGAACGATTTCGAGTGTGCATTTGTATCCAATCATTGTTTTTAAAAGCAGGCGGATTACTTTTAATATGTTTCACAAACACGCACTTTTTTCAACGAAGCTTCAGTTCAAAAGCTATTTATTTTTCAAAATTATTTCTAGATATTTGTGGGCTTTCTGAAATAATTGTGAGTAAATTCTTAGCAAACTTCAACGAAGTTTCTACACATTAAACACAATTTTTCAGTCTTTGTTTGAGTATAAAAATTTATTTCAAATTGATTTTTAAGAATCTGTGATGCTATATCTTCATCATCAAAAAATATAAAGATCACACGGGGATAATTTACAATGATACACTTACTAACCTTTAAGAATGAAATTAATTAATGAACTTATGTCCAAAATGCTCACCTTCGATTATGCATGCAGCCAAATTATAAAAACAGGTTAACATTTTTATTATTATTATTATTACTATTATTATTTTACAAGACGAGAAATTGTGTCACTTTCTCTTTTAAAGCTATTTATTTCTCTTGATTTTTTAGAATCTTTTAATTGGAAATTAACGACGTATTTTAATACTGATTTTCGATACATTTTCAATACCTAACAAATACCATGCGTTACTTTGAATGTCATAGTGAATCAAAGAGAGCAGTAAAATAATGTATTCGATTTAACATAAAACACATAACAAATTATTAGAAAAAAAAACTTTTATAAATTTTTAGATTAATATATGCTCTTCCTAACTTACTTATTGATAAAGTTTACAGACCCTATCTACTGGAAGCGAAATTTTAAAATAAATTAAATTTGATAGTATTCAAGACAGTGTGTTTGCATCTTTTATGCCACAGTGTTGTTATATGGGTGTTGTTTGCAGCTCCAATGCCAAACTGTAAAAAAATTTCATCCAAAATAACAACTATGAATCTAAAAATTTAAACTTTTCTTTATTTAATTACGGATCATTAAATTTAGTGTATGTCTATATCGGCCATTAAATGTAACGAAGATTAATATTTTGAAATAATGGTAGATACTTTGAATAAAATCATTCTCCAATTTTGCAGGGCTGCAATATTTGCAATGCAAAGTGTATTTTCTGCATCAACTAAGAAATCAAACATACGAAAATGCTAAAGGCTTGGCGGGCCACAGAGAAGTTCATGGCGGGCCAATTGTGGCCCGCGGGCCACGTATTTGACATGCCTGTACTAGAGGATGTGCACGGGTTCAGGCCTGGCCCGAGGTCCGTACCCAGTCTGGGGGAATATAGGCAAATTTTAAAAATTTCGAGACCGCCGGGCCGGCAGAACTAGAACTTTTTTTTCAAAGGGACGGTCTGGATTCTGGTCGGCAAAAGAATTGAGGGGGCCATCTGGATCGGGTGATAAAAATATACAGCAGTCCTGCCGCCCCGGTAATAAAAATTTAAATAAAACCGATAAAATATGAGCTATTTTCAATAAATATGTCTTTCGCGAGAATAACTATATGTGTATGTTGCCAACTGATTTCTATTCCTAATTATTTAAAATAGTCCTTTTACATTTTAAATGTTTTTGTACCAAGTTTTGCATTGTCCAGCACTTTTCATCCATCTTTCTGAACACCGAAATGCCCTCCGGAAATTTTTAGGGGTTGTTTTTTCCATTAATGGTCCAAAAATGCAAATCCTAATTTAACCTATTATCATAAGACCCTGGAAGAAGTTTGAGAAATTTGTATCGTCTATGCATGGTCACCCATGTACAGAAATTTAGTTTTTCATGAACAAATTCTTGTAAGACTTATTCAATTTCAAACGCATTGATATTTTTTGACAACTGGATATTTAAAAAGAATAATAATAATAACCGGTGGGGGGGGGGGGGGGTACATTCAAAGAAATGGGATCAAAACCTAGAACCCCTCATATTTTAAGGCAGTCCTGTTTAAAAGAATCTTCATGAGTTTTCTAATTTTACAAGTAATTTTACAAATCACGCAAATGACCGTCTTTCACTGTATACGACGGATAAATTATCCCAATGAAAGAGAAATAATTAAAAACATCTAAGTAATTTTTCATAAGTATGTTATGAAGTCAGTGATAGCCATTTCAACCCCAACCCGGACCATCAAAATAACCTCCTGAAATTTTTTGGTTTAATTTCTTAATGGTGAAAAAATGCTAACTTATCCCCACCACTGGAACAAATTGGGGTAATTAGAAGGGGCGTGCGAAGAGAAAACTGCGTGCGAGAAAAAGTTTCAATTTGGCGCCCCCTCGCCCAAATTTTTCTTATAACAGGCCAAAAATGAAGTTGGTATATAAAATTTGTCGCCCCCTAAAGTTCAGCGCCTGGGGCGGCTGCCCCCTTCGCCCCTCCCCATTTCGCACGACGCTGGTAATTTGCATCATTTCCATGTCTCTCATGTACTGAAATTTAAATTTACATAAATAAATTCTTGTGAACTTGTCACTAATAATTTCAATGCTAATCGTTAGCCCATCCCCTACCTCTGGAAGAAATTGGAATAATTTGCATCATTTGCATGCCTCGCACATACTGAAATTCAAATTTACATGAATAAATTGAACTTGTCACTATTAATTTTAAATACACTGATGTTTTTCGATAACTGGATATTAAAATAATGATAATAATAGTTAGCCTACATTGGAGGCAATGGACTCAAACTGGGACAAAACTCAAATATTTTAAGGTGGTCCTGTTTAAAAGAATTTCCATGACACTTTTCTAATTCTACAAGCAATTTTAGAAATCATGTAAATTACCACAATTCATTGTAAGACCGATAAATTATCGCAAGGGAAGGGGGAATAACTAAAAATAATTTTTTCTAAGCTATATGTTATTAATTTCTTGGTGATCATTTCCACCCTCTCCCCAGATCACCAAAAAATGTTTTCCTGAAACTTTTTGGTTTTGTTTCTGTTTAATGGTTTAAAAATACTTATCCCAGTCCTGTTCCTCCCCCGACCCTCGAGAAAGTTGGAGAAATATGTATTTACCCATATATATATATATATATATATATATATATATAAAGTCTTACATGAATAAATTCTTTTAAGACTTGTTCACTTGAAATTATGAATTTCAAATGCATTGATGTTTTTATTTAACAAATAGTAGATATGTATTAAAAAATGGATAAATAAAACCTGCATTTTATTTAGTCAATAATCTCTCGTAATAATAATAATAATAATAATAATAATAAAGCAAACTTTGTAAAATTGCGTATTGTTTGTTTTTATTTATTTATTGTATATAAATGTCATATAAATCGCCATAATGCTTGGAAAATATAACAACAAATAGCAGAACCATTTCTTTTTCAATATTCAGATATAGAAAAACTACATTTGACAAACTTATTCTGCATGAGAAAAGATTTTCTCAAAAAATTTCTGACTTTCGATTTCAGATATAATTTATCCCCCTCCTCCCCGCCAAAAGAAAAAAAAACACTAATTTTGTTTAAATGTAACCATTAATTATTCAAAGAAAACTATATAATAACTGATAATATTTATTCATTCATTCATTCATCATTGCACATAAATTTCACATGAGGTCCGTTTTTTAATCTTGTATAATAAATGTACGAAATAGCACTAATTTACCCCAAGCTCTCTGAAAGAATAATAAAATGCCTTTGAGGCATGGCATACGCGATAACTAGCATACATTAACAACACTTAAAGGTAATCAACCAATTTTACCTGAAAGTCAGGGAGGGGGGGGGGGAGGGAGTCAGTTACAATAAATTTTCACATCCAAAGCCTTTCATTATATACATGAGAGACCTGGTGTGCCAATGAATAAAAACCTTTGATTATTAATAAACGATTATTAAACCTATCCTACAATTAGCTGTTTCATATAGATTGACCAAGGCATGATTATTTCACGGGCCGACTAGTCCAGAGCTTTGGGACCACCACACTTCGGACAAAGACCATATACAATTAGTAAAACGGTAAATAAATAAATAAATAAATAAATAATAAAATGCAGTTTTTTCAAACAATTTACTTCTAAAATCTAAAAAGATTTTGGTTAACTGGTAACCGTGTGAAATATCAAAAAAAAAAAAAAAAAAAAAAAAAAAAAAAAAAAAAAAAACTTTTATTATGTGCGCAATGGAGGAGGTGAGTTCTAATTCAAAGTTAAAATAATTGTTCAATAAATATACATAAATTGAGCCTACCTTGCGTGGCATCTTCTTTGAAGGATATTATTTTTCTTCTTTACTAAGACCACTTTGAATATTGCTGCAGTAATAATAGATTATTATTTCATTAATATGTTCAGTAGAACAAATAATATGTGCACTTCCGTTTTTGGAAAGATAGCTTCTTTAATTACATAAATTTTATGAGAACACGGTACATTATACGTTTAATACAAAAATAAGAAGAAGAGTTTTAAATCTTGTAGTTTAAAGTTTTCAAACAGAAATATTGTCGGAGCTCACAATTTTTGCTTCCGAAATAACAGTTTGAGAAAATGTCAACAGAACCCGCGAAGCAAAAATTCTTAAGATAATAAAAAACAAGTTTGCAGTAAATGTGACGTCATATGGAATATTTTTTAGGGAAATCATTTTCTTCTCTGGAGAACACTGTTGTAGTGCTGTCATCTCGTGGCACTTTGGAAACAAATTCTTATGAAGAAAGACTTTTCCCAATACGCAGTAGTGTACAATATCATTTTTCCCTACTGTATATTCTTCATATTGGAAATGCGCACTTGTTTCAAAATTTTCTAGACAATATTTTGGCTTGACTTAAGACTTTAAAATGGTGTTAGGTCCTGTGCCCCAGACATTCGTAATCAGTTTCAGAAGTTGATTCTTATTTAAACAAAGTATTTTCCATTAAAAAAATACATAATGTAATCCATATATATATATAATTTAGATTGTAATAAATGGCATTACATTTTATTTACCATATGATCAATTGCAGTAAAATGTTATGGCATTCTGTAAATTGTACAATTTTTTTTTTTAAACAAAGGATGATGTTTAAATGATGCTCATTCCATTCATTGAGAAAAGAATTTAATTACTTTCCTCTTTTTGTAAAAAAATCCACAAGTGCAACACATTCATTTCACTTGGACAAGAATCTTTTATTAGAAAGACTTGGACACGATCAATTACGTGCACAATCCTGTGAATTATACATTTTTTTTAAAAAACAAAGTATTCTTAAATAACTAATATTATAACATGTATTTGAATTTAATACTTTCCTCACTTTGTGAAATATTCATAAGTGAAACATATTCATTTCACTTGGACAAGAAATTTTTACTATAGAAAGACTTGGACAGAATCAACTGCGTACAAAATCCTTTAAATTTTACATTTTTTAAAACAAAGTATGTTTAAATATGTTTAAATCATTGTATCATATGACTGATTTTAATAATTTCCTCACTTTGTGAAATATCTATAACTGAAACATATACATTTCATTTGGACAAGAATTTTTTCCTTTAGAAAAACTTGGACAGGATCAATTACATACACAATCCTGTAAATTATACATTTTTTTTAAAGCAAAATATGTTTAAATGGCTAATATTATAACATATGACTGAATTTAATACTTTCCTTACTTTGAAAAACATCCATTAGTGCAACACATTCATTTCACTTGGACAAGATTTTTTTTCCTTTAGAAAAACTTGGACATGATCAATTACATACACAATCCTGTAAATTACACATTTTTTAAAACAAAATATGTTTAAATGGTTAATATTATCATATATGACTGAATTTAATACTTTCCTTACTTTGTAAAATATCCATTAGTGCAACACATTCATTTCACTTGGACAAGAATTTTTTCCTTTAGAAAAACTTGGACAAGATCAATTACATACACAATCCTGTAAATTATACATTTTTTAAAACAAAGTATGTTTAAATGGCTAACATTATAACATATGACTGAATTTAATACTTTCTTTACTTTGTAAAATATCCATTAGTGCAACACATTCATTTCACTTGGACAAGAATTTTTTCTTTTAGAAAAACTTGGACAGGATCAATTACATACACAATCCTGTAAATTATACATTTTTTAAAACAAAGTTTGTTTAAATGGCTAACAATATAACATATGACTAAATTTAATAACTTCCTCACTTTGTGAAATATCTATAACTGAAACATATTCATTTCACTTGGACAAGAATTTTTTCCTTTACAAAAATTTGGACAGGATCAATTACATACACAATCCTGTAAATTATACATTTTTTAAAGCAAAATATGTTTAAATGGCTAACATTATAACATATGACTGAATTTAATACTTTCCTTACTTTGAAAAATATCCATTAGTGCAACACATTCATTTCACTTGGACAAGAATTTTTTCCTTTAGAAAAACTTGGACAAGATCAATTACATACACAATCCTGTAAATTATACATTTTTTAAAAGCAAAATATGTTTAAATGGCTAATATTATAACATATGACTGAATTTAATAATTTCCTCACTTTGTGAAATATCCATAAGTAAAACATATTCATTTCACTTGGACAAGAATTTTTTCCTTTAAAAAAACTTGGACAGGATCAATTACATACACAATCCTGTAAATTATACGTTTTTAAAAGCAAAATATGTTTAAATGGCTAACATTATAACATATGACTGAATTTAAAACTTTCCTCACTTTGTGAAATATTCATAAGTGTAACATATTCATTTCACATGGACAAGAATTTTTTACTTTAGAAAAACTTGAACAGGATCAATTACATACACAATCCTGTAAATTATACATTTTTTAAAAGCAAAATATGTTTAAATGGCTAATATTATAACATATGACTGAATTTAATACTTTCTTACTTTAAAAAATATCCATTAGTTCAACACATTCATTTCACTTAAACAAGAATTTTTTCCTTTAGAAAAACTTGGACAGGATGAATTACATACACAATCCTGTAAATTATACATTTTTAAAAGCAAAATATGTTTAAATGGCTAATATTATAGCATGTGACTGAATTTAATACTTTCCTTACTTTGTAAAATATCCATTATAGTGCAACACATTCCTTTCACTTGGACAAGAATTTTTTCCTTTAGAAAAACTTGGACAGGATCAATTATATACACAATCCTGTAAATTATACATTTTTTAAAACAAAGTATGTTTAAATGGCTAACATTACAACGTATAACTGAATTTAATACTTTCACTTTGAAAATATTCATAAATGCAACATAATCGCTTCACCTTAGACAAGAATTTTTTACTTTAGAAAAACTTGGATTGGATCGATTCTATATACAATCCTGTAAATTGTACGAAATTTCTTAAAACAAAATGTTATTTAAGGGAACGGTAAACATTATTATTATTTTCCTTTTTTTCCATCATAGCAATATGATATTTTGTGCATATACACATTTCACCAAAAGCATGCAGAACACCTTCAAAAAAATTTCCAATCTTATTAAATTTTTTAAATTTTTAAAAGAAATTTTAAAATGCTCCCCGTGTATTAATTTTTGAGATACTTTCTTCCTTTTGCATTTTTTAGCACATAAAACTCTATTATGAACAAATTTGTGTAAGATATTTTTAATCTCTTGATTAATTAGTATTATACAGATTTTTTTCTAAATTCTATACGATTTTCATCAAAATTTTGCCTTTTAATAAGTAAAAAATCAAATTTGACTATCTTAATGAAGACGAATTTTAAAAATCTTATACAATTTCTTTCTAAATAATATCAGAATACTTCCCATCAATATTGATCAAAAATTACGTAGCAAGATGTATTTCAAAAATCTGAAAACGCTAAAAAATTAGTTTTGAGAAAAACAGATTTAAAGTATACATAAATACACTTATCTTTATTATTTACTTCTTAAAACCTTCATAAATGATATTTTAATAAGAAAAAACTGTTTTGGTACCACAGAAATAGACCTTTTTCGCTACGAATTTGCTATAGACGATTTTGTTTAAAGAAAGGTCCACAGTCCCCTTAAATGACTAAAATTATCACATATGCTTAAATTTGATACTTTCCTAACTTTGTAAAATAATTTATAAGTGCAACATATTCATTTTGCTTGGACAAGATTTTTTTTTTTCAAAAAAAAAAAAAAAAAAAAAGGCTTGGCAGGACCGTTTACACAATCCTATTACTTGTACAAATTTTCTTAAAGTATCAGAAAATTTTCTTAACGTATGTCTAACATCATCACAACATGAATTCGATAGTTTCGTAACTTTGTAAAATAATTCATGAGTGCAATACATTCCTTTCACTGGACAAGATTTTTTTTTATTCTTTTCCTCTTTTTTATTGAGGCAATTTTCTGAATACTATGCAAGCAACCCGGAATCTGATTTATCCCTTCTTAAGAAGGTTGTAAATGTCAGAATAAAAAAATAAAAAAAATTCTTTTGACTATACCAATAAATTTTCTCAGCCGGTTCTCTTCTTGAACAACTTCTCACTTAAAATAATTCATAAGTGCAACACATTTACATTTATTTCGCTTGGACAAGAATTTTTTACTTTAGCAAGATTGACATACACAATCTTGTAAATTGACAAATTTTCATAAAACAAAGTAATGTTTAAATGACTGATATCATCACACATGACAGAATTTAATAATTTCTTCACATTGTAAGAGGAAAAAAATGTAGAAGGTCAACACATTCATCTAATTTGGACAAGAATTTTTTTTTACATTAGAAAGACTTGGACAGGATCAATTACATACACAATATTAAAATTCTGCAAATTTTCTTGCAGCAAAATATGTTTAAATGTGTAACATTATCACAACATAAATTTGATACTTTCCTAATTTTGTAAAATAATTCATAAGTGCAACACATTCATTTCACTTGGACGAGATTTTTTTATTTTAAAAAGACTTGGACAGGATCAATTACATAACACAATCCTGTAAATTGTATAAAATTTCTTAAAACAAAGTACGTTTAATTAAAACATACTTTTTAAAAGAAGTTTTGTACATAGTTTACAGCATTGTGTATGTAACTGATCCAATCTAAGTATTTCTAGAGTAAGAAATTCTGTTTAAATGGCTAACATTATCATATATGACTGAATTTAATGATTTTCTCACTTTGTAAAATAATTCATAAGTTCAACACATTCATTTCACTTGGACAGGGTCAATTTAAACAATCCTATTGATCGTACAATTTTTCTTAAAGTAATGTTTAAATGTGTAACATTATCACAACACGAATTTGATACTTTTCTAACTTTGTAAAATAATTCATAAATGCAACACATTCCTTTCACTGGACAAGATTTTTTTCTTCTTTTCCTCTTTTTTTTTTATTGAGGCAATTTTCTGAACACTATGCAGACAACCTTAATCAGATTTATCCCTTCTTAAGAGGGTTGTAAATGTCAGAATTGAAAACATTCTTTTTATTATGCCTATAAATTTTCTCAGCCTGTTCTCTTCTTGAATAACTTCTCGCTTAAATCAGAATTTCGCCTAGTGACTTTTTAACTTGTTACTTTTATAAGCTAACGCCTGTTATCCATTTCATTTATTTATTTTTTTCCTCTTCGTCTTAAAATTATGAAACCGAATTTATTCCTTGTGAGAGATAAAAGGAGAAAATGAAAGAAACGAACAAAGAAAATCTCAAAGTTTTTTTAAACATTAAGAGGACTGGGAAGCAGGGTTTTATTGGACGGTATACGAGGGTATATGTCGTATACCTTCTGGATTTCTTTTTTAAGGAACACCGTATATCCTCTGTTTCTCAAGAAGGCTATCATGTACACACT
The DNA here is from genome assembly GCA_964019185.1 of Maratus speculifer. Taxonomy (NCBI): domain Eukaryota; kingdom Metazoa; phylum Arthropoda; class Arachnida; order Araneae; family Salticidae; genus Maratus; species Maratus speculifer. Next base: position 363,313,551 of record OZ025292.1, read on the forward strand.
CTAGATTTACCCTTTGTCTTGAGCGTATACCATCTGCTTAGAGGTTATACCATCTGGTGTTTTTTTACGACTACACTACTGCACAGAAAGAACTGTTTTGCTGAAACAACTAAATTTTGTTTACTATTGCCCCTACAAAGTATTTTGGTTGGAATGATCAAATTGTGGTTGGACTAACCGAATAATTTTGTTAATTCAACATTTTTTTTTTTTTTTTTTTTTTTTTTTTATAATTTAGTCATTTCAAAAAAAATATATAATAATAATAATAAATAAATAAATAAAATAAAAATAAATAAATAAATAAAATAAAAATAAATAAATAAATAAAATAAAAAATTGTAGGGACAATAGTAATTAAAATTTAGTTGTTTCAACAAAACAGTTCTTTCCATGTGCTGGGAAGTCTGCGACATCGAAGTTAGAATTCTGGTTATCTATCTACAGGGTGACTCAAAACTTATTGTTAAAATTTCGTTGAGAAGTATGGGATACACCTAGACGGCTCAGAACCACATAGAAAATTCGAGTCGGAAACTTTCTGACCTAACGGCATCGGCATCGATAGTGTTGCCAGTTAGGGCTACCTTTTTTTTTAAAATTCAGATTTCTTGATTGACACCACTTTTCTGAAATGATAAAATTGCCTTTCCTTTCGCCTTAACTAATATTTTATTTAATAAGGTGAATTTAACAATTTCAAAAAACTGGTGCCACGCAAGAAATCAAAATTTAAAAAAAAAAAAAAAAAAAAAAAAAAAAAAGCAGGTTTTTGGGTATTGAAAAGGTTAGATCACACAAAGCTGATTATTGATCCTGGCAGAGATGCCGTTGGGCTACTGCTTTTTATTCTCGATTTCTTGATTGGCACCACTATTTTGAAATGATAAAATTTCTTTTGTTTAATGACATATTAAATAAGTTGAAAACAAAAGGAATTTCACTATTTGAAAAATTTATAAAAAAGTGGTGTGAACTAAGAAATATGAATTATTAAAAAAGTAGCTCATTGGCAACATTGTCAATACCTTTACTCGGTCAAAAAAAAGTTTTCGACTCGGCATTCCTGTGATATACCGAATTGTCTAAGATGTACCCTACTTCCCTACACGTAATTTGAATGATAAGTTTTGAACCACTCTGTATATTATAAAGGGCAAGAATGTTTGTGCGTAACATTGATGTCATTTTGTAAATGGATACATCAGACCATTAAAATTCGCTTTTAATTCAATTAAAAAAAAAAAAAAAAAAAAAAAACCTTCTAAACATTGCTCATATTTAATATTTTTTAAAATAATTTTTAAACATGAAATTAATATAAATAGTTCATGATTTCTTTCCAGCTTATATGCTATAACGAAATTAAAATATCCATTAATTAATAGAAAAAAAGAGCAAAATATAAACAAAATACAAATTTAAGACATGTAATCGAATTTTGTGCTTAAACCACTGAAATAAACAGAACCAAAAAGGGTAATTACAAATAGCGATCTTTGTCGATTTCTTCGGCTGTTAAATATCCAGGAGACGGTGGACGTTAAATTATTATTAATATTAATAGCCGCCCCCGGCGACCAGTTTGGTCTCCCCTGAATATATACTAAGCATTAAATCACATTGCTTTTACTCATAATTTATTTTAATTGATCTTTTTTTTTTTTTTTTTTTTTTTTTTTTTGTCAAATTAGAAGATTTTGCTTGAGAAATAGATACAGATACCATATGTGCGTCACATTGGCACGATTACAACAAAATGGCAATTGTATGTGCCGCACATGGTAACCCGCGGCTATTGTTATTTATTTATTAATAAACTGTTTGTTTGCTTTTATTTTCTTTTTTAAAATAATATAAATTGTTTTATTCTGTAAATTTTAACTAAACTTTTTTTTAATTATTATTTACTTTTTAAAATAATAGAAATTAGTTTAAAAATATTTATGTAACTGGTATTTGAAAACGGAATTTTCGCCAAATTGGCGTCGGAAAAATAACGCAGCAGTGTGGTGCGTATAGGACATCTGTGCTGATAAATCAAGAACTCAATATTTTTATCGTAGCCCGGCGCAGATAATAAATCGCCAAACACTGTACCCATGGCATATTTTCGTATTTCATTGACTATTTAAAATATAATAATATAATCCTTTCACTCATTCCATTTATAATACATAACTTTAATTTGATCCTGAAAAGTTTAAAAATCATGACTTTTATTTACTTTTGTTAGTAACAAGAACAGAAAAAAAATAAAAATAATGATATTTTTGAAGTTCCATAATTGAAGCGAAGGAACGAAACATAAATAAATCCAGTTTACCACAGCATAAATCTTTGGTAAATCCTTTGGTCCTTTTGAAGATGGATTATTCGGATGTTGCCATTAAACAATTAACAAATAATTGTGATTTTTGTGCCACATAAGTTAGCGTAATATATATATATGTAGATGATTATTATTATTGTTATTATTATTATTTATATTATTATTATTATTTTCATCATAAAGATACGAAATTTTGTTCAAATGTACATTTCACCATAAGTATAATACTTTAAAAAATAAATGTCCAATCCTACAATTTTAAGATCAAAATAAAATTAATTAATTAATAAAAATAAATTTTTAAAGTATTCCATGCGTCATAGTTTTTGAGATATTTCATCGATTTTATATTTTAACAATTAAAAACACTATTAAAAATAAATCTGCGAATCGATTTTTTCATTTTTTTTTTTTTGTATAGTTAGTTTTTTAAAGATTTTTTGCTGAATTCGAAATGGATTTTCATCAAAATTTTGCCTTTTTTAAATAAGTTAAAAATGAAATTTAATTATCTTAATAACGTCGTATTTTAAAATGCATGTGCCTTAATAGCCATCTTTGTCAGCAATATAAGTATTCGCCCTCATCAATTTCATGAATTTTTATCAAAAATTAGGAAGCATGAAATATTTCAAATATTAAAAAAAAATTGAAAAAACAGTTTTGATAAAAAGAGATTTAAAATACATTAAAGGATTGAAAAATGGTTTGTGTACAAAATTCAAACGCTTGTAATTTTGAAGAAAAAAAGAAAAAAGAAAAGAAAAAGAAAAGAATAGAAAATGCACTTGCATGCGGTTTTTTGCAAATGGTTCAGAAAAAACTGTAGCCAATAACAAAATAAATAAATAAACTGGGAACAATATGTACAAAAAATAATTTTCGATTTTTGGGTCGATTTCTGAGCAAATAAAGGTCCAAGGTCAAGGTCCCCTTAACGCGAGATTAATATAAACATATCGCTTTTAACTCTCTGACAGTCTTGCAAAAGGGCAAATTTGTTCGGTTGTTTTTTCTGCATTTTGTTTTAAATAGGAAAAAGAAAAGATTTTTTTTTCTTTTTTTCTTTTCTTTTTTTTTTTTTTTTTTTTTTTTTTTTTTTTTAACATTATACAAAAATACTTGATTACGAAGAATGTAAATCTTGAAAAAATTAATCATTGTAAAATGCATTAAAACTTTAGATTTAGATTATTTTAAATATTGCCCATATTGCAGTGAAACGTAGAGCTTAGTATAAATGTTATCACGGGCTTGTCAGTGAGACGGTTAATCCCTTTTAAAACTTCATTTAAACGCATTATTGATGTTTTTCATATAAATATGAGTTTTACTATTGTTAATGGACATGCTAAAAAAAAAAAAGTAAAAATCTGTTAGTCTTATCGATTTAAAAAAAAAAAAAAAGTGGATTTGTACGAGGCTTTCCACTGAAATATTTGAGATTATTTATTAATACCTGTTTTCATTAACTGATTTCTTTTTTAATTCGAAACAATACGTTTTAACAAGATATAAGTAGGATAGACTAGGGACGGTTAGCTCATTTTTTACAGAATAATCTTTTATTTTTAAATATAACCTAGAATAAAGTTTCGTATATCATTTTATTCGTTATACTACTAGTTATCAAAATAAAATTGCGACATAAATATAATATATAAGAAACTTGAAAATTGATTGATTTTAATCAGAAAAAAATTTCAAGCCCCCTCCCCTTTTCCTCCGCCGCACATTAGAGGCTTAACCCACTATATGGGAGGTTTGACCCATTTTACTTTTATATTTATATAATCCCCCGTCAAAAATGACGGAATTTTGACCTGCTTTTTATTTTACACAAACAAATAGAAAGAAAATTTTACTATTGAAAAGTCTGTATTGTAGAAAAGCACATTTTAAAAATAACAATTAGATATCTTCAAATATAAATTATGAGTTTTTTTTTTTTTTTTACTCCATTTTCAAAATATCAAAATTTTTTATTTTTTAAAATTTTACAGTTTTTTTTTATTTTAAAATACATAAATTTTATAAATATAATGAATCTCAATAACGATTAACTCCAAAAACCACTTTCTATTGGAAGTGAATAAAGGGAAAGATTTTACTTATGGATTAATGAAGCTTTATGTTTTGTTTTTAAATGTAAATCATCAATCTGCAATTAATTGTAAACAAAAGAGCTTTTTGGCAAAATTGTAGTTTTTTATTGATAATATACAGGAGTGGAAGGCATTGATTTAAATCAAAATCAATTGTTAAAAACTTCAGATGTGTAATTAAAAAAATTCATTCCGTAAAGAAAACCAAAATTATTATTATTATTATTATTATTATTATTATTATTATTATTATTATTATTATTATTAATATCGAAAAAATTTAATTGAAATTTACCATTTTTTAAGAATTTAGCTTATATCCACTAAAATTTGTCTTATTGTATACAAAATTTATATTTCTTGTCAAATGCCATTAAAATACCAGAAATGCATAATAGAATGGAATACTATACAGGAATACTACATATGTTAATCATATCAAAGAAGATAAAACTTCGATCTTCAGCATAGTAACTTTTGAACATAACTTTGAAAATTAAACAAAAATGTAATTTAATAAGAGAATGTGAAAAATAATTTTCAGTCTTACTAACGCAGTCACGATAACATCTTATATTTCAATTACATCTTAAAGAGGAAGAAAAAAAAACTTGTAAAATATATCAGAAATTAATTGCAATTAATGTGCCTATTTAGCATTGCCCGTGAGAACGAGCTATACCACATTTCCAATATTGTTCCAATTTTTGCCAACTCCTATGACACGCACTGTATATATATAAACTGAGAAAGGGAGAGGCATTTGCTAAATTGCAAAACATTTTATACAGGTTGTTCATTTGACACTAATGCAACGGATAATTGTATAGTTACATCAATTAATTTATATTAGTATTATTTATGTAATTTTAATTTCCACGATTAGCTTGTACCTAAATTTTAACTAACAGAGTTCCTAAAATATCTATTTTTAAGTGTATTAAATGCATATATTAATCACCTATTTTTATTTCTTATTTTATCTGATATAAAGATGTTAAGTTTAGGTTAGCATAGTCGAATTAAATGATTTTGTTTACATATTATTGTATGGTATATTTTTTCTGTTATAACATTGCAAATGCAATTTTAATTTTTTTAATTTTTTATTAACTTTCACTTTTTATTTTTTTATCCAATTTAGTAATTTTGTTGTGTTTTGTTTTTGATGTTTTTTCTTCATTTAATTTTGGTTTTATGTGTGTTGGTAGCCCCAAATTCGTATTATTTTGCTTTTTCATGGCTAATACGTAGATGAAACCACACACTTCATTTGTAGTTCTAAAGCATTTGGGGCCTGAGAATTCTTCTTTGGTTCTTCAAATTACACTTGTATTCAGTCATTTTACTTATTTATTTATTTATTTTCCTCCCTTGTATAAAGGTGGTAATTTTCTATTAAATTCAATGGTTCTTAAATTGTAATACAATTAATGGCTATATATATATATATATATATATATACAGGGTGATTCCAAAATTTTTTTTACAATAAAAGAGGGGTGATAGTACACATCAAGACAAACAATATTAAATAGGAGACCAAGGGTCCAAAACGTTTTCCTAAGGAGATAGCCGCCATTAAAGTTTAGGGACCAAAATTTCAAATAAACATAAAAAACGGAAAAAATGGTCGATTGATTTGCGGTTTTCACTAAAATTATTCTTTATGTCGGCATTTTCTTGAAATTAAATAATAAAGATAAATTTCAAAAAATGTCGATAGAGGGCGCTTTGGACTTTGGAGTAACGAACAACTATTTTTTGCCGGTATGTTTTGCATCTTATTAAATGTTTTCGTAAGTTTACACTCAAACTTAAATTTTGACCTCAAAATCTGTAGTTGGGAGTAGTTAAGTAACCCAAACTGAGCTGTGTTCAGAGGGTTTAAATTTCAAATGATTAAAAAAAAAACGGAAAAATTGGTCGATTGATTTGCGGTTTTCACTAAAACTATTCTTTATTTAGGTATTTTCGTGAAAATAAATTATAAAGATAAATTTCAAAAAATGCCGATAGAGGGAGCTTTAGACTTTGGAGGCCGTTATTGTTTGCATCTCTTTAAATGATTTCGGAAGCTTAGACTTAAACTTAAATTTTGAGCTCAAAATCTGAATAGTAGGGAGTGGTTAAGTAGCACAAACTGAACTGTGTTCAAGGGGAAGGGGGAGGATCAAATTTAAAGTAATTATAGAAGAAGGAAAAATTGGTCGATTCGTTTGCGGTTTAAAATAAAACTATTCTTTAAGTCAGTATCTTCTTGAAAATAATTTTTAAAGATAAATCTCAAAAAATTCCGTCAGAGGGCGCCTTAAACTTCAGAGTAACCAACAATTCATTTTAACCATTATTTTTTGGTTCTAATTAAATGCTTGCAAAAGCATTTTAAATGTTCTCGGAAGCTTAGATTTAAACTTAAATTTTAAGTTCAAATCCTGAATCGTTATGAGGAGTTAAGAAGCGCAAACTGAAGTGTGTTCAGGAGTTGAAATTTAACCTTCTTTCCTCCTCGAACACAATTCAATTTTCCGCTATTTAAACACTCTCAACGATTCAGAATTTCAGCCCAAAATTTAAGTCTATGCATTTGAAAGCATTTAATGAGATTAAAAAAATAACAGTTAAAAATAGTTGTACGCTACTCCAAAGTCTAAGGCGCCCTCTATCGGCATTTTGAGAAATTTATCTTTAAAAATTATTTTCAAGAAAACACTGATTGATCAAGAAATTGCTGATTTAAAAATTAGTTTTAGCAAAAACCGCAAACCAATCGACCAATTTTTCCGTTTTTTACAATTATTTGAAATTTGAACCCTCTGAACACAGCTAAGTTTGTCTACTTAACCACTCCCAGCTATTCAGATTTTGAGCTCAAAATTTAAGTTCAAGTCTAAGCTTACGAAAGCATTTAATAAGATGCAAAAAGTAACGCCAAAAAAGAGTGTTTTGTTACTCCAAAGTCTAAAGCGCCCTCTATCGGCATTTTTTGAAATTTATCATTATAATTTATTTTCACGAAAATACCTAAATAAAGAATAGTTTTAGTGAAAACCGCAAATCAATCGACCAATTTTTCCATTTTTTATAATCATTTGAAATTTGAACCCCCTGAACACAGCTCAGTTTGTGTTACTTAACCACTCCCAACTACAGATTTTGAGCTCAAAATTTAAGTTTGAGTCTAAGCTTACGAAAACATTTAATGAGATGCAAAAAATACCGGCAAAAAATAGTTGTTCGTTACTCCAAAGTCTAAAGCGCCCTCTATCGGCATTTTTTGAAATTTATCTTTATAATTTAATTTCTAGAAAATGCCGACATAAAGAATAATTTTAGTGAAAACCGCAACTCAATCGACCGATTTTTCCGTTTTTTATGTTTATTTGAAATTTTGATCCCTAAACTTTAATGGCGGCTATTTCCTTAGGAAAACGTTTTGGACCCTTGGTCTCCTATTTAATATTGTTTGTCTTGGTGTGTACTATCACCCCTCTTTCATTGTAAAAAAATTTTGGAATCACCCTGTATATATATATATAATGCAATCTTTAATACATTTACTATGAATATTACATTTTTTGTTAAATTCTTTGAAGTTTATTTTATAATGGAATTACCTTTTAAAGGAAAGATTTGGAAGTCGAAAATTTGGATCCCATGAAAATAATATTATAGAATTAATGGGGTATAACGGTAATATTATTTTCATGGGATCATGTCGACATCCAAGTTTTTTCTTTAAAAGGTAATTCCATTGTAAAATAAACTTCAAAGAATTTAACAAAAAACGTAAGATTCATAGTAAATGTATTAAAGATTGTATTATATATAATATATAAAAAATGTAACAAGGGTATAAGAAAACTGGGGTCAGATTTGTGAACTTTAGCGAAAGAAATCCATTAATGCAATAAGATTCAGTTACTGTTACAAAACGTGTGTTATACTGTGTGATTTATTAAACATCTAATATCTGATAATTTGTTTATTTTTGAGACAAAGAACTCTTTATTAGATCATCTGTGATCACTTTTCCCGGATACGTGTTCACTTTCATATATCATATGTGTAATCAAGCCCAGTTTCTCTTACTTCCTTAAAACAATTCTTCTAGAATCTTATTAGGTAAATTACTTTTAGGTGTGTCTCTTGAGGAAATACATATATATATATTTCTAACCCTCTGGGCAAGACATACCATCATCCATTAGCAACAATTTGAAGGTGCAGGGGAAAATGACTCTTGGATCTGATGCATGTATGCCTATCAGAATCAGAATGTAATTAGTACACTGTTAAAACTGGACACTTAAAAATAGGCAAAATGTACTCACCTTTGAGTACTTTCCAATCTTATAATAGTTCCGAGTGTGTAGCTTTAAAATTTAAGAAACTCATTGTTCATTTTTTTACTTTCAATGTTCGTGTAAAAATCCATCAAACTGCCGTCTTCGGATTTCTTTTTCAAGAAATCTATGGCGAGATTTTTCCTGCGAGAATAATGGAATTTGAAAGTGTTGATGTGAATGAGTACGTATGTACTCAATTAGCCGTTGTAATATTCCGCGCTATATAAGACATTTCTTCGATGTAGTTCATAAATTTAAAGTGCGCAAATTAAATATAATTCGCTCTATAACGTTCATTATAGCATACACCGTTAAAAAAAAAAAAAAAAAAAAAAAAAAAAAAAAAAAAAAAATGTTTTTTTTTTTTTTTTTTTTTTTTTTTTTTTTTTTTTTAACAGTGTACATGTGTATTAAATAATTTCTATTAATATCTTTAATATGGGAATAAATATTACATTAATATTTATTCATCATATTCTAGATTCTAGCTTTAATTTTTATAGTGAAATATTTTGATGCGCGATTCATTACTTCGTAAGGACCTTCGTATATTTCATATGGTTGGTTCTAGTTTTTTTCGAACTCTGTCGCAAGAAAACGCGTATACTTGATTCTAAATCCTTATGTACCAGTATTTTTCGACTAATTTTGTGTTCGATTTTTGGTGATCCAGTTGGCTGAATTAGTTTTTGTAATTTATGTACAAAATTTACTGTTCAGATTTGCAATGAACTCTCTTGTTAAAATTTACTTGACAAATGTAGCTCTTTTCCAAAAGCCGTTTTGAAATGATATAGGAAGTATTTGGTCGAATTTGGTGCTGCGAAGAGCCACAATAACTGTTGGTAAAGTTTCACCACAGTTTTGATTATGCTCTTTTAGCACACTTTTAATTTGGCTGTGGAATCGTTCCACTTTGCCATTGCATGGCGGATAATGGACTGTTGCATGCAATAATTTATTACCGCAGAGTGTTGAAAGGACATGGAATGCCTCTGAACAAAACTGAGCTCCACGATCTGTAATCTATAGGAATGATGTTCCAAATGTATAGTTGATCTAATTATTATAAAAGACTTTTTGTTTAATATTTGCCGTAATGTTTTCCAGTAAAATGATGGTTCCATCTAGCAGTTTATTTATCGATGAAATTTAAAGAGTAGATGTCATCATTTGATGGTGGTTTTTTTTTTTTTTTCCAACAACATTAATATTAACTACTCGAAATTTCAGTGATGGCTCCTAAAATTCATCAATTGATTATTTTGTATGCTGGCGTGTTATTTTTCTTTTTGGCATTATACATTTGGTCATTTTTGGATATCTTTACGCGAGATTTCATGTACTTTAGGTTTAGGTTTTAGTTACATGAATTTTAAAGTTATATAATTTAATTTTTGATTTTACTCCCGTATGGGAAGATTCATCAAATTCTTGGAAGTAAAGAGTAAATAAAGACGGATATTTCACGTGGAAACATTACACCCCAGATTATGTCCAGCAGAAACAGAGTACTGTTTAAAGTGTTGAAATTTTGTAAAGTTTGAAATTTTTCATTTTGAGATTGTTCTTCACTATTCCCTTATAATGGATTATCGTAATTTCTCGAAGCCTTGATAACAAATACGCTGTAATATTACTTTCGCCTTTATTGTGTTTTATGCTAGTACTAAATTCGGAATGTACTGTCTGGGGATGTTTTCTTAGGCTTTTTCAAAAAGGCATAATACCAACGGCTTATGTTCGACATAAACAGTAAAGGTTCTTTCTTATAGTAATGGTTTAAAGTATTTTTTTTTTTTGATAAGTAAATTACTAATACTTCACTTTCACAAATGCTAATAATATTGTTGAGTAATAACTTTTTCATATAAAAGGCGATAAGTTTCCAAGAATTGTTTTCGTATTATTGCAGGACAACGCTTATGTCCAAATTTGATGCATCTGTAAACAAACCTTTTCAATCGAGCTGACGAGCTTTATTATATGCTGAAGGACCTTCCGTTCGAATAAAATGTTGTATATCATGTTCGGTCGTTGAAATTAATAAATTTGACTTTAAATTATCGAGATACTTTGAAGATATTTTTTTTTTAATTTAACAGTTCAATGTACTAATGTTCCTAAAAGTAACTGTAAAACTTTCATCTTTTACACAAAGTTTTGTTATTCTACAGATAAATTAGCAGATTATATTTATTTTAAAAATGTGCTCGGGGAATTGCTTTTGTAACTTTACACACTCAGAAATGGATACTCAGATTTCACGAAATTTTCTTCGTTTTTGACGAAACCGTTTTCTGGGAAATGCTTCAAGCGAATATTTCGTTAAATTGATGAAATTAGTTTCATCACTAGTTTGACGATACCATTTTTATCAAAAGTTTTGTGAAAAAAAGGCTTGTGCTGCCACCTATCGGCTCGTTTAGAAGCCCTTGTATTTATTGGCAGAAGAAAAAAAAGACATGTCATAAGGACGAATCGAACTGACATCCTTTAGGGTGGGAGACCATTGCTCTAGCATCACGCCACAGAAAGCTCGAGTACATGCGATTATAAAGGCATGTAGTGGATTATACTGTGTGTTGAAATATTTATAACGTGGATTGTAATTTTATTCATTTTATTATAAATCTTGTAAGTTTTAATTAATAAGTCGAATTACTATTTTGATTTTCTTATGATAAATGAGAAGTTATAGCTTGATTAAATAATTAATTAGAGAAATTTTATTTGCTCAAGGAATGATTAGAATATGAACTGGTTAATTTGTTGCTCAGAAATAACGAATTATGAAGTGACTATTGGGAGAGGTTTACTACTTTGAAGAAGTAGATAAGATTTTAACAATTTACTGTTTATAGAGGGGAGAGGGATCAATTGTGTATATTTTTAATTTTTAGTGAAAAAAGAATATACTTCATAAAGAAAAAGAAAATAGATAGAAAGAATAATTACCTATATATTTCAGTATTTTTTAAAAAGTGCTGTTTTAAAATAAATTATTAGAGGACTGACATAAACAAGCAAATATCTGCTTGCTAAAATCGCAAGATTTGAGAAGGTACAATAGCGGCTCCTTCTATAAACAGCTACCGCTACAGTTTCCTGAAAATTTATCAAGTCTCGCCATGATTAAAGAAAAACTTTTGTTAAGTATTTGAGGGTTTCCGTTTCGTTAAAAGTCACGTGATTTTGATACGAAATGATCGTCAAAAACGACAAAATAAGGCTCAAAGATTTCTGAATCGTCGAAAATGCGAGTTTTATTTCTGAGAGTGCAGCAATCACGAAAGGGAATTGGTAATCCCTAGAAAATCCGAATAGATTGAGGGCTTTTATGTTAAAAGTTTCAGTTTCTATCTCATTTACTGCTTATAATGTAAGGTGGTCTGGTGTAATAACGCCAAGTGCTAATGTTATGCATAATTATGAAATAATGTGGTAAATGACACCCATGTGCTCTGCGCAGAAGGGTTTTGAGTCATATAAATCGCAAAAAACAGCTTCAAGTTAATTTGTTTCATTTTTAAGTCTTATTGTTTTTACAAGCAACTAAAATTAACGCTTGATCTAAAATTTGCGAGATACGTTTTGCGATGTGAAGACTATTTTTTTTATCCGGAAATACTTTGTTAATTACATAAATTTGTAGTACATTTCATGGACTTTCAAAATGTTGTTGAAGATTTTGGATATCTTCTCGAGATAATTTGTAATTTAAAATGTACAGCGCAATAACTATAACGGAGTAATAACGCCAATCCTTGGCATTAATACCCCGGTTGTTTCCCTACAGTGGCCGAGCTATATCCTAAATACTGATTCAAATAAACACAGTTAAAACTGTGCAATGTTTCTAATAATTATATTTAAGCGGTCCTTTTTAAGCAAAAAGAAGCTTACGGTCTGATATTCTTTTGCCTCATCCTCCCCCTCACACCACATCTTTATTTTTCTTACACTTTCACAAAAAATTGAACTTTTCAATAGCTTAGAATGCAATTTGTCAATTTCTAAGTTTGTAGAGTTTGTATTTTTAGAATTGTGCAATCTACATGCAGTTATTCCACCTTATTTCATAGTTTTGTTTGCATGGCGTTATTACCCATATAGGTGGGTAATAACGCCAAATAGCATTGGTCAAGAAATCACGCGATTACACTTTATGAATACATATCTGTTAAATTATTTTTTTATATAGATAGTCAATGAGTTGCTGCATCAAATCATATATTTGTTTGAAAAATACAATCTAAAACTGAGCCGTGAAAATTGGTAGAACCTTAACGTGGCGTTATTACCCCATGGTACCTTATATTGAAAAAACATTTTATGTGATGAATTGAAGAATACTAATATCAACACCATTGTCAATTAGGAATTGCAAATTTTGCGACAACCTATTTTATTTTCTGTGGTTTCCCTGTAGAGAATCATTTATTTTTTTTTCATCATTATTATAAGCACAAGAATGAGTGCATTTGCCAGGAAAACAACTATATTACCGAAATGGAAATGAAAATAAATCAGCTTTCCGATAAGGATTGGTACACGCGATTGGACTTACGCGATTTTATTCGCTATCGAGAGCGTCTTTCATGTTTTCGAGAATTAGTTCTGGATTGTCGCGAATCGCACAGTTGCGACATTTGTTGTTTCTGAGAAGTAATTCGATTTAAAAGTTCATCATTAGACAGATGGGGCTATACTATCATTAACAATATCAATTTTATTACTTGTAGCAGCGAATTTAGGGTTTCTTTGCTAACGAATAATATATATTTTTTATACAATCTGGCAATTTTTCAAACCAAAGCATCTCAATGAGATTTTCACAGCAAAAGTTACAGTTGTTAGCTTTTGAAGTAAACTGACTAGGTTCATTGTGCCAAGTTCAACTCCTGCTATTAATTGTTTAATTAGAATATTTTCACTTTCTTTAAATTTAGCTACCTAGTTTTCGAATCGCAGTATTTGATTAAGCTGTCATTGCTTATTGTATCCCAAATATAATATCCCTCTCCATGTATTTAGGCTTAATTTATGCAATTAAATAATTAAACTTGGTGTCTTCTTTTATGATTATATTAATTTTAAATTGAATTTGATACACTGTAAAAAAAAAATCTGTAAAGGTACTACACTCTAAAAAAAAAATGTGTAAATTTACACACAAAAATGTGTAAATCGATGATACAAAAACGACATGTCTACATGTGTAAATTTGTGTGTAAATTGACAAAATACACGCCTAATGTGTAAATTTGAAAATACACATTTTAATGAGTAATTTGGTGATAAGTCCAAATGTGTAAAAGTTATCTGATAACTCTTGAAATACACACTTTAATGGGTGAATTGCACTAAAATACACGTATTTCTGAGTACTATTTTTACACATATATCTGTGTAATATTCTGTTTTTACATATGTTTTTGTGTAATAAGAAAATACACATAATGCTGTGTCATATGCAAATTACACATATGTTTGTGTTATATACAGAATACACAGATTTGTATGTAATAATCTGTTTTTACACATATGTATGCTCAACATGCAAAGCACGTATTTTTGTGTAATATTTAAAATACACAAAGTTTTGTGTACATAGCTTTATATTTTGTTATGCTTTGATGTGCGAGTTGAAAAAAAAAATGCTTTTATGATTGCAAAATACAATTGCATTAAATCCAAACTCATATGCTTGACATGTCTTTTCTTTCTACCAAATTTATAGACTTAAAGCAAGACCGCAAATCATTATACACTTAATTTACAAGAAACAGGGCCGGCTCAAATTATAATCTATTACCTTTATGTTAGAAATGTTTTGTAATCCGAATTGTAATTTAGGAACAGGGATGTATAATTTGAATATAGACAGCTGGAGACTGTCTTCGAAATTAAGTTAAAAATTAAAATTTCTTCACACAACCTTACAATTGTAACAACTTGTGTTGTGTTTAATAAATTCATAACTTTCTCTTTTAGAAATACATGTAAATTTTTTCTCCATATTCTGAAAATGGCATAAATTTAATTGTATTTATAACTAACGAAATACTATTTTTTTCTTTTCACTTGTTTCCATGTAAAATAAAACTACACAATTTATTTCTTTTTTAATAAATTATTACAATTTTTTGTGTGTGTTAAATGTATTTTTGTATTCTCTTTGAAAACTTTTGCTCACTTTAATTCCAAAGTTATCAGCACACATGTAAAGCACTACAGATAGTTACTACTTCTAACCAATAACGTTCAAGAAAAATTTTTCTTTAATGTAATTTTACCAAATGGGTGAAAAAGCGTCCAGGGCAGGATTCGAATCACAGATCTTTAATTCAAGTTGTCAGTCTGGTATTAATTAGCTATACTTAGTATGTAACTCTAGTTCTTTGGCTGATTTGTCTCTGCCAGATTTATCCAGGATAGTAGCTCAACTGGTAGAGCATCGGCAACTCTCACAAAAGTCCCCCGGTTCGAACCCAAACCTATACACTTTTTAATTCTGCTGGAAAAATTCGCAAGGCGTGTGATATACTTACCAATTATAATAACTGTGTTAAAAGTAATATATATATTAAATCAAACTACGTAAATTTTATGAGCAATATTTGTAACAGTATTTTTTAAGAGTTAAAATTACTAAAGAAAAATTTCTGCTTAAATGGGCAAAGTATTATCAAAATAAAATTTATATAAAAATATAATCTCTTGCATTATGCATAGTACCTTTTGTATTCTTTAAATAATAAAGATTATTAATTGACTGAATTTAAAGATTATTAATTACTATTGCCAAAAATGAAATTAATTTAGTAATATAATGAGCATTTTGAACCTTAAGTCACTAGTGATCATTTATTACACAACAGCTATAAAAAATAATAAGAGATAAAAAGTAAAACCGATATTAAGTAATTATATTTTATCTGCATTTATTGTATGATACTAATTACTATGAATGACATATACGATTAAAGTGCAATACACCTAAAAAAGTTCAAACTATTTCGATTCTAAAATGTACAATAATTTTTTATACTATTAAAATAAAATAAAAAATGAAAACTAACAAATGTTTCTGCTTCTGTAATTTGATATTCTGAAACTTTTGACTTTTTCTGTCTACTCGTGACTTGCGCTATTTCTACGGATATCAAATCACACATTTAAATTTTTTTTATTTTTGTTGTTTTTGATATCAATAGTTTTTTAATGTAATACGTTTAAAAAAAGTCTTCAATGTATTGAAAAATAATTTCTAATTATCTTCCGAATAAAAATCACAAAAAACATGAATTAAAAACTGTTAAAAGGTGTCACTTGGCATCGGTAGAAATAAAGTTAAGAAAAATATAGCGCATGAAAACTGGTAATTTTATATCAATTATTATGGTAAACATGCTGAAACAATTATTTCAAGTGCTTTTTCTATGTTGAAATTTCAAATAATTATTTGGATATTAGAAGGAATCATTTTAAGAATATAAAAAATAATTTAAAATAAATAAATAAATAAATAAAATTACACAGTTCATTTTAGCAATAACGATGAAAAACAACCCAAATGAAAAATAAAACTTTGGTATGAAAACTTAGCTCAGTATCACCATATGTTTAGAATTCTAAGAACAATTTGGCCGACAACTGCCGTGTTGGAAGATAGCAATGATAAATATAATCGTCTTTCTGTCTCTTCTACGTATGCCTAGTATACATCTTTCCATACTTCTCTGTGTTGTTTGTATCATCTGTTTTGTTAGTGTCCAAGTTTCTGCTCCGTAAGTTAGTGCAAGTAAAATACATTGATTAAGTAAAAGTAACATTGCAAAAGTAAAAGTAACATTGTAAAAGTAAAAGTAACATTGTAAAAATAAAAGTAACATTGTAAAAGTAACATTGAATCTCCCCATATAACTAACTTTGACTTTTGGGTATATTGCAGATATACAACGCGTTGATACAAAAGATTAATTATTTTACGTCAGAGTTTACAAGCAATAAAATAATACTTAAAAACATTTTTATTATTAAAAACAAATAATTTAATAATAGGTTGCAAAAATTACATTATTATTTATGAAATTACACATTAAAAGTAAAGAATTTGAACATTATACATTTAAACCAATCATCATCATCATCATCAACATAATTAACCGTTTTCGATCCACTGCTGGATGTAGGTCTCCCTTAGATTTTTCCAATATTTCCTGTCTAGCGCTTTCTTCATCCAATTTACATCAGCCACTTTTCTAATTTCGACACTCCATCTTACCTGTGGTCGTCTTCTTGGTCGTTTTACATCTCTGGGATGCCACTGTAGTATATTTGTGCGTCATCTATTGTCTTGTCTTCTTGCAATGTGCTCAACCCATTTCCATTTTAGCTGCTTGATTCTTTCAAGGATGTCGAAAACTTTTGTCTGATTTTTTATCCAGGTTATCTTCTTTCTGTCTCTTCTAGTTATGCTTAGCATACATCTTTCCATACTTCTCTGTGTTGTTTGTAGTCTTTGTATCATCCGTTTTGTTAGTGTCCATGTTTCTGCTCCGTAAGTTAGTGCAGGTAAAATACATTGATTAAACACTTTTCTTTTCAAACAAAGAGGCATATTACTTTTTAGAATAATATTGTTCTTCCCAAAAGCACTCCACCCATTTCTAATTCTTCTATTGATTTCATTCATGATACTATTATCCGATGATAATTGCTGTCCTAGGTATACATAATTTTGCACTTCTTTAATCTCAGTGTTCTTGTAGACAATTTTCTGTTTTGATGTAAATAAATTGAACATCACCTTAGTCTTTTCTAAATTTATTTTTAATCCCACATTGATGCTAGCTTCTGCAAGATGTTTTAGCATATTTTCCAATTGTTCAGGGCTGTTACTGAAAATTACAATGCCGTCAGTGAATCGGAGATGACTTCTTAATATATAATTTAAAAGAAAAAAAAAGATCATTAATTGTATATATTACACAGCACCGCATCTACTCTAGTTTCCCTATAATGTGATATTTTTATGTTCATTTTTAGCACTCTCCAACAAAGTTGAAAAGTGATTATGCATTCGGTTTGTCAGTCCGTCTTTCCACACTCTAACTCCTATAAATATGCTCGGATTTTCACGCAATTCATAAAGCTTATTTAAGGTCACCAAAGCATGTTTGGTATTGCATATTAAGTATGTATGATTAATATTTCATTGACAGGGACACTCAAAAGAATTCGATTACATTATGGTATATGTAGAAAATCGTTTCAAAAGTACTGTAATGACATTTTGCTATTTCAAATATATTGAAGCTGATATAACTAAGATCACGTTAAAACAGAGTATTCATAGCATTTTTCATTAATTTACAGGAACAAACAAAAGAAATCGATTACAGTATTATCTTTTCTTAATAAATGCTAGAGAGTACGTTTTAAAATTCAGTTGCGCTTTTAAATTTAATTAATTTTTTGCATATTACTCTACATATATATATATATATATACATATATATATATATATATATATATATATATATATATATATATATATATATATATATATATATATATTCTATACTTCATAATTAGGGCTGCACAAAAAATATTCGCATACCATTCTCCTTATTATTAAGAAATTGCTGAGGGGGAATTTTCTGAAATATATGTATCTCTTTAATGAACTAAATTTTGAAATGCATGTTGTTAATAGATATATATATCTCTATATCACTGGTTCCCAAACTTCCTTGGTACGCGACCCATATTTAAGCGAAAAAAATTTTCGCGACCCACCTAATATAATGTTGTACATCAGTATGGAAATTATTGTATGACCTCTATATAAGCTATTGGTTATCCTATCCTACGAATAAGACAAATTTTCATACGAAGGATTCACTATCAATAAAAACAACAATTCGTAATTAGAATGAGCGTAAGTGGAATAATAATTAACACTACACACAAACTACACAGATAATAAAAAATACTTAATTCCTTTCAAAACATAACTTTATAATCAGTGCTTTATCTGGCACTGGTTTTTACCGATGAGAGCATCTATATATGAGGGTTAAAACTAGTTAATTTCAACCTTAATACACTTTCAACACACAGTTTTTTCTGTACTTGTTTTTCAAAAATAGCCGTACAAAACGCATGTTCACATGAGTATGTTGAACTCTATCAAGGAATTCAAAGCTCATTTAAATGTTTCTGGATATCTGATTGTATATTTCTTCTTATGGAAATTAAGGAATTTCGCTCGAAATATTATTTGCTGTTGAAATTTTATATATTTAAAACAGATGAAATACAAAATATTTTTTGTCAAACAAAATTCGATTGTTTCCGATACCCACTAAAATAGCCGCCGCGACCCACCAGTGGGTCGCGACCCATAGTTTGGGAATCGTTGCTCTATATCATATAGAGGGCTGCTAAAAAATTCGGATATTTTTTCGATTGTGGATAGGAACAGCTGAAATTCTATTTTGAAATGAGTTATACATTTCCATATGATGGAACTAGACATAATATTTTATTTATTTTTCTTAAGTGCAGTTTTGTCACATTATTCTGATTGTATTGGAAAGTGCTTTATAATCTATGTTTGACGTATGATTTTTTGCTTTCTTGTATCATGTATGTATGTGGCTGGCTAGATGTGTATTGCCAGGGCCATTATAACTCTGATAATTCATAAATATTACAAGGGATTCGAATATACAATGCAATTTTTAAAATAAAGTTTGGTAGAAAATTTATTTATGTCTGTTAAAAAAGCAAATAATGCATATTTTTTAATGACACAATAAAAAGAATAATGAATGCATTATCAAATTATTAAGAACTTTTTAAAGTGAAATAAGTGCTTTAAAAATTCATACCATAAATACAGCATATTAGTTTATTATTATTATCATAAACATTTTCTTCATAGAATTAGATGATAATTTTTAAAAAGAAACGAATTTTAAATCATACTGTTTTCTAATACTATACATAGATGTTTTTGAAATTTATCTCTGTAAATTATTCAAGAAATAAAAAAGTGTTTTTTGGTTAGCTTGGCACCAATATTATACATACATATACATCAGATTTATACGTACATATGTACTTGTATATACATACACAAACATGCACAAATATACATATAAATATATATGTAATTATATTTGCATATGTACAAATATTATGTATATATAAATATATAATATACGCATATATAACACTGGCGCCCGGCTATCGAAAAGTACCTAAAATACATCCAGAATAAAAAATAAATAATAAAATGTATTTAATTACAGTTTAGCTTCATACCGTTGAAGTATATGCGTTAATTCTTTAGTAATCTAATTTTTTTAGTAAAATCATATTTAAACTGTTATTTATTGCTTAAATTCTATAATTTCATTTCCAAACAGGGTTGGTAAAAAACCGGGTTTTTTTTAAAAAAACCCAAAAACCATGGTTTTTTTGGTTTAAACCAGGTTTTTTTTGGTTTAAACCGGGTTTTTTTTAAATATGATTTCCTATTACATATACATGCATATTTATCATTGGAAATAAATATTTTTGAATATATAAGTAATAACTTGATTTAAAAGTAATTCTAATCAATGTAATAATTTAATATACAATTAGTTATGTAGAAAATGGAAATCATTTAAATATTAAACATTTTTAGAAAAAGCTATGTCTTTTTTTTTTTTTTTTCTTAAATAAAATGTTTTACATAATGAAACACTGACACCTTGAAAATCCTAAAATACAATCTTTTTATTATTAGCACTATAAATGATGAAGACTATAAATATGATGCAGCTTCATATATATTATTTTCACAAGGCTATTCAAAATAATTTCTTTGAAATATTTGTTATATGAGATGTCTGATTTTTCTGTTAGAAGACTACATGAATTATCTTTTATTGAAAATAAAGCTTTTTATAAAGAATTTTCGGAATGATTTGAATTTAGCAGTAGAGTCTACACACTTTAAGAAGTATTGTGTATTGCTATTTGACATTTCTCCTCTGAAACTACCAGGTTAAAAGGAAAAAAGAAGACGACAAAAAAATTCTTAAAATAAACAAAAATACATATTTAATAGCTTTTTAAAATTTTGAAAACATTGATTGATCTTAAAATATAAAGCAGTTTTATAAATACTGTCTTCCACAAAAGCATTTAAATAGCCATCAGACTACACGCTATATTTAAGCGTTTAGTACTTTTAAATGTCTAAACAAAAAATTACTTCTTTTTAGGCATTTTTATGAGACTTTCTTTCTATTATGTCTCAAGCAAACCTTTCCTTGTCCTTTTCTCCCCAATTTTCTCAGCTGATCTAAGTTGGTTATGCAATAGAAGATTTAAATATATCTTATTGCATATGCAATGTAAACAGGTGCTTCCCCAGCACTAAATTTTTCAATGTCTTCTTATATAACTTTATATCTTGAGCTTTTTATTATTATTATTATTATTCTTAAAGATAATCCCCCCAATGAAGAAAATTTTCTTTTAGATTTAGATTGAAATCTTAAAGGTCATTTTATGTTATTAACTGTAAATCTGCGTTTCTCAAAGGAAAACATTTTTTTTTTTCTAAATATTACATATTTTTAATCCATTTTGTCTTTTCCAACATAACATAATTTAATTTCTTTATAGCTTCAGATATATTCATCATTGCAAGAAATTTGCATTCTACATGTATACTAACATGGCCTAGACTAGACTCACTATGTCTCATGGTAACTGCTGAGATGACTTAAAAATAGAAATTACTTGCATGCAATAATTTATTACACTTAAATTACAAAAATGAGAAAATATTATATAGATTTGTTCTAAAAAAACCAATTGGTTTAAATTATGCTAATCCAATAAGTAATATAATAAATCATAATGCTAAATCCCCATTCCCAATGTAATAATGCGAAAAAAAGAAAAGAAAAAGGGCTTAACCCAATAAACACAGAGCAAAAATCTGCCAATTATTTATTAGCATACATAACAAAAAGAAATCAATAGAGAAAATTACTTAAGAATGTTATATTCGAGGCTTTGAGCAATGATCAAATCCTTAGTAAATCTTAACTAATCAAGCAATTTAAATAATAAAAGTGCATTTTTAACTCGAGTTTGCCTTTCTGGCTATGAATGTTTTACAATTAATGTTATATATATATATACATTTATTTATTAATTTAAACCTTTAAAAAAAGGTAGAAATAAAATTAATTTTTTTCTAACCACCTAATTTTTAAAAAAATGGTTATTCTGCCATGTAGACTTACAGTTTATATGAAAAGCTGGGTTGATTAAAAACATTTGTCATTTTAGAAATTTATCAGTTAATCATTTTTCTACAACTTAGCTTGTAGCTTCTGCATAACTTGGATTTTGCATTTTTCAATGTGTAAAGTAAAACATAAAAAAAACAGATGAAAAAACCCCAGCATGGTTTAAAAAAAAAAAAAAAAAACATTGGTTTAAACCATGGTTTAAACCACGGTTTAAACCAACTTGGTTTAAACCAAACAACCCTGTTTGCAAATGTATCCAAACTTCTGATTTACTTTAAAAGTTTTCAAATTAGAGAATTAACAACTGAAAAGTTCCCCCCCCCCCCTATGATTTTTCTTTATAGATTCTATAACATTTCTCGGGTCGAATACTATATTGAATAATCATCGCATTTTTTTCTTTAATATTATATTTCCATGATTTCTTTTAATAGTATTGTGCCTAATATAATAATAGTAATAGTATAACTTCTATTGTGCCTTATTTCTAATAATTTCATCTTCTAAATAGATGCAATTTTTCAAAAATAAAAGTTTGTATTAAAAATTGTTTCAAAATATTACTTAATACAAAAAAAAAAAAAAAAAAAAAAAAAAAAAAAAAAAAATCAAATGGCTTTTTTATTCAGTAATTTAAATATCTTTGAATGTTTACTGATTATATTAACCATTGATTGCAATATTTTTTCATATACTTTTAAAATTAAAGAAAAGTGACCTTAATTACGTTTTTCAAAAAAGGAAATAAATCTGATTAAAATGCTGTTTAAATCACTGTTTCTAATTATCTAGTTAAAATTGTTGATAGGCAATATATGTATTTCAACAAATTTATTAAACTGAACGAAGTTAAGGAAATACTTAGATTTTAAAACATGTTTATAAGAAACTAATTAAAATATTTATAATTTAAAGAAAAACAAACAGGAAAGAATTTTTTTCATACCTTTTTCTTTACTGGCACCTTTAGTCTTTTGGAGAGTTAATAAATCCAATAAATAAACACAATAGCAAAGGCTAGAATTGTATTTAACACGCCAAAGCTACAGTATTTATATCAGACATATATATTTTGCTTGCATCTTGAAAACACTGCTGAGAAATCCGTATCAATGCGCATACATTACAGTATGTTGTCGAGCGATATTCCCGCGTCCGTTCTAAAACTTACATTCTGCTTGTTCTGTTTACATTTATTTATTCTACGATTGCTTGCAGACGATTTCCGTTTGGAACATGCAGGTGTGAAATATGTTTTAAAAAACAAAAGAGCGTTATGAGGATAAAACAAGCTTTTTCTGCGTCAATCTGTCATTTTCAGTGTTGAATTCAGACACTTTTCTCCGGGAGAGACTTCTGTGACTCCGGGGGTACATTTCAGAAAGAATTCCGGGGGGGGGGGGGGGAAGAGAGAAATTGCACTTTTCGACCATTGAAAACACAAAATCTCAAATTTTGCGGTGGGGGGGGGAACATTTTATTGGTCTAGGGGGAATGTCCCCCTGAATTCAATGCTGGCCATTTTTAGGTGCTTTCGTTTGGTAATTATGTAAAGAAGTAGCACTTACAGTCGTTGTTTAGTCTGTCCGTCCGTCTGTTTGTCCGTCTGCATAACAGAGCGAAAACTACCTAACTGAATCGTTTGAAATTTAAAAAAGATAATTTCTGCATAATTTTGTCTAGTCATTTCAAATTCTATGAAAATCGAATGTATTGTTTAATCACAGGGACAATCAACGAACGAATCACCGAGCAAATTGTTCCGTTACATTACGACTAATGAGAAGTGTAGTTTCAAGTGCATTTTAATGATGTTGCACTCTTTTAAAAATAATACTATTAATATGCATCTATGAAGTATATACTAAAATATATATTCTGTACAATCAGTGGTGCAAAGAGTATTTTTTATTCATTTACAGAGCCACTCAAAAGTATTCTATTACATAGCGATATAAGGGGAAACATTATTTGGGGCGCGTTTTATATCAAACTATTTCTAATTTTATGAAATTGATACGTTGCTGAGGTTTATTATAAATTATATCCTGTATAATAGAAAGCAGATAGTATTTACCGGGACACTCAAAAAAAATTTTGACCACTATACTATATACAAAGTATCGTATACTAGTACACTAAGATCGGAATATTTTTAAAATTCATTAAATTTCATAATACGAACACACTTTATTTGCTACGCTTGACGTGCAATTTCCGACTTCTTACTTTCTTCTACCTATACAAGAAGAAAATATTCGATTCGTGAAAATTTTCGACTTCCGGTTTTCGACGAATTAATACGTTTTAGGGGTCAGAGATACCAAAAAATATGTTTTTACAAAATATCTGTCTGTGACTCTGTCTGTTTGTGACACGAATTTTATGGGCAATCTATCTCAAGAGCTAATGCACTGAAGTTAACAAAAATTTATATTGAATTAGTCCCTGATATTAATTGGTGCTAATTACTTTTTGATTTAAACCACTCAGCAGGTGGCGCTGCTATGCAGTACTTTTCACGATTTCCGCAGTAGCTCATCTGGGAAACATAATATAGATTTTCATCAAATTTTAGATTCAATTAATCCTTGACAAGAAATAACGTTTTGTACATTTTGGTGTAAATCGCTCAACAAATGGCGCTGCTATGGTGCATTTTTCACGATTTCCACAATAGCTCTTTCTCAAGAACTAATGCATGTATTTTCGTCAAATTTTAGATTCAGTTAGATATTGACATAAGTTATTGCAAATTAGGTTTCGGTGTAAATCACCCAACAAGTGGCGCATCTGCGCTGCATTTTACATGATTTACGTAATTTTTGTGATAATCAAACATCAAGAACTAATTCACGGAATTTCATATCATTAGAATCCCCATGAGGGACATAGATTTCTATTTAATTTGACACTGTGATAGTGAATGTTAAAGTATTAACATGTATGAGATAGAAGAAAGTTTTGGAATTGCCACATCCGCCTAGTTAATGTTAATATTATTTATTTGTTGAACAAACTGTTTGTAATTTAACTGTATCTTAAAGACATCTCTGGAAAACAGCAAATTAAAATATGAATAATTAATTATGTCATGGTTGTTGCATAAATTTTGTATATTTATTTTATATTCAGAAAATTTTAAATTTATTTAAAAGGTTTGAAAAAAGTGGCAAACAAATATTTAAAGTGTAACTTAAAATCTTAAAACCCAAACAAAAGAAATTACGTATAAATCTATTGTATACTGTTATAGACAACTATAAGACTATTTTTTTTTTTTTTTAAATATTAAAACAGTTTTTCATTACGAAACACCCCTCACCCCTCATAGTCATACACAAACAAATTTTTGCTTTTCTCCGTCGAATATTATTTTCTGACGTTCTGGTTTTAATATTAATTTATTAAATCAATGTAAACTTCCTATATTATACAATAAAGGAGATAACATATTCGAAACTAATAGATTTCTTACATTTAAAACGTTTTTTAGATTAGTATTTACAACACCAAAAAGTATTTTCATGCGAAAAAATAAGTTATACATTCAAAGACAGTTTTAAAACGTAATAGATTTTTTTTTCGTATTAGCTGTACACTGAGAGTTAACAGTAAAAAATTACCAACGAGCAATTTTTTTTAAATATATAATATTGTTTTAATAGCTTTAGCGCTTAGTTCGATTACATGTCTGTTAAATCTATGTTTTATTTGTATACTTTTTTAGACAAATTTATTTATATGCAAGTTTTTAATTTCGTTGCTGAGTATTAGCTGGAAATAAATGCTGAAACTTTTATTTTATTTTATTTTTTTTAATTATATTTAATTGAAACAAAAGGAAATGGAATCGTATGTAATTGAACTTCAGACAATAGTTTTAAGAAAAGAAAAATGCTTGCAAATTATTTTTGAAACTATAAAAATATATAAACAATAAAGAGAGGTATAATTTAAAAAAATTATATTTGAAGATACATTTATTCCCTATTCGGTGGCGTAAAAATTTAAATTGTGAACACATAAGAAATTTTAAAAAACTGCAGTAAAATTGAAATTTATTGATCACGTGTTGCCACCGTCAAACAGGTATTTGAGACTAATAGTGAAACCGAAATAAAATTTCGGTAACTTTTCTATTTTCTGCCAAAAACAGAAACGAAAATGTTCATTTTTTAAAGTTATTAATACATACATGAATATACATAATTATTAATTATTTATATGTGTGTAGAGAAATATTTCTCACAAACATGCATAAATATGTATGTGTGTGCATTAGCTTAAAATTAAAAATAAATAAATAAATAAATAATAATGCAATTTTTATATTTTATTACTTTATGACAACCAATATTCTTAATCATTTATCAATAATTAACAATGTAATTAGTAATGGAGAAAAAATTCAATTGTGAATGTTTCATTTTTGAATATACCATCTTTTTAGTTCTTTAATATTTCTCATTGAAATTAATTCAAATAAAATATTTTTTTCTTATGAAGCGAACATTAAATAAATTTAATAAAAAAATAAGCATTTTATAATTTCTAATTATTATTAGTGTAGTAAAAATTTAAATATAGATAAGATGTATACTTAAATAAACATCTGCTACTCCTCCCAAAAGACTTTTACCCTCTACTCGCCTTCCAGCGAATGTTTGAAACAACACCCTTATTTGAAAAATCTACCTTCGGATACAAATTGGCTGGACAATCTCTGTACTTCTGACAAAAACGTTTTCTTTTGAAATGAAATAAAATGTAATTAATTCATCAACGACATAAAATGTTAGACCTTTTTGAAAGAGCATTCGAAACACTTTTGCGGTTTCAAATTAAAAAAAAAAGTTGTATTACTGTTAACTGTGCAAAGCTCTTAAAGAGCAGGTGAAAAGTGTCATATGTGCGTGAATGTTTGTTTTATAATTTGATTCATATCTTGAGCCATGACCGATAATTACAAACAGTGAAGTTCATAGCAGTAAATAAATAGTGTCTCATTTCAGCGGAAACATGTCAATTCAATAGGTCATATTTAACCCCTTCGAAAAGAGCGACCAGTATACGTGACGCGTAAGGTGCTTATAATCCTCGATTATTCTCACCAATACATTTTTATTGTAAATATTGTCTTATTTAATCCGCGCTTTTCCCCGATTCAATTAGGCAAACAATTCTGTTTTTAAAAACCGGTTATTAAAGATTAAAAACGCCGTAAAAGACGCCCGTCCCGAAGGGGTTAAAATTTCCAAAGGAAGAAACAAGATTTCTAAAATTCAGATAGTTTCGATCGAGTTTCGGTTTGGCCGAATTTTCAGCAAAATTCCCGCCGAAAACGAATTTTTGGCGAAACTTAAATTTTTTGCCGAAAACGAAAACGAAACCTAATTTTCGGTCGGTCTTTAGTATTAACAATAAATGTACCTAAGAAAATTTTCATGCTTATGTGTAAAATCCAAATGTTTTTATACATTTACACATTTGTCTGTGTTTACCAAGCGATAACAAATTGCATATTTGATTTCATAAGTTAAATACACATAAAAGCAGGTAAATTTTTTCTCAAGGTGTGTAATTTTTATGACAAGTGCATAATTTTAGGAATTTACACACTTGTATGTGTACATTTAATCATGTTTGACTTAGATTAACTCATCAATTCGTGTAAATCCAACCATTTTGCTACATTTACACAGTTGTTTGAGTTTTTTAAGTGATAACAAATTACACACTTATTTTAAATAACTAAATACACATCAAAACAGGTAAATTTAGGGAAAAAATGTGTAAATTTTACGACGGGTGTGTAATTTTATAAATTTACACACATACACAGGTAAAATTAGCTAATTTACACATTTATTTTTTAGAGTGTAAAAAATTTCTAGGAAACAGGGATTCCAAGAACTTTTCATGTAACGATAACAGGAAAAATTCATGTAATCGATTCTGATACTTGAATTTTTGCTGTTACCGTTACAGGAAAAGTTCTTGGAATCCCAGTTTCCATGAAAATGTTTAGTACCTTTACAGATTTTTTTTTACAGTGTAAAAACAGATTTCTAGTCTATCTGTCCAAACAGCTGTATTTTAGTACTCAGCTTGTTAAGTTAAGGCTTTTCTTCCATGGAAAAAATAATCACTGCTCGTGGATGCCGTTTTAGACATTTATTTAGCTAAACAAGTCATCCAAGTTTGTCAAAGTTTGTGAAAGTTTCTACAGTTCACAATTTAATCTTTCTTATATCACTTATTAACTACGTCTAAATTTCAATGTTAACAATTAAAAAATCTTTTTATTATTTTGTTTTATCATTTCAAAAACAAAATAACAAAACTGGAAAGATAAAAAAAAAAAAAAAAAAAAAAAAAGTGAGTGAGAGAGAGAAGAGAAACAATTAATTAAACAACCACCAGAAAAAAAAGGCAATTCCTACTTAAGTCAACAAAGAAAAATTTATTTTAGTTATTTTTTATTAAATAATTACAATTAATATAACAATTTATATACATATGACAGAATCACAATATTAAGTGGCAAAATAGAGAAGGCGAATTCGCTTGCAATTTTCCCTCTCGCTTTCTATATATATGGTGTAGCAGTTTCTTTTCCCTAATGAAACAGAAATTAATTAAAATTAATTAATAAATTAATATTTGAAAAAAACTATATTAACATCAAGTGTATACACTACAATTAAAAAAAAAATATTTAAACTTGAGTGGATAAATAAAAAAATGTTATTAACGATTGAAAATTTGAACATGACATATAAATATATATAGGGAGAGTGTGAAGTAATAGTAGGAATTGAAAAAGAAAGAAAGGAAAAAGAAAAGAAAAATCGTGCGAGAATTTTTACAGCTAAAATGAAATAGAAGGCAATCATGGAGAGGAAAAAACAATATTTACTTTAGTTAGATCTAAATTGCAGAATCGACTCATTATACTTGATATAAATAAAACATTAACCATTATTTATGAAAAGTAGTGATTCCATGCACATATTAGGTAACACAAATAGCTAAGTAAATATAAAAAATTCCGAAAAATTCCTATTTGCGATTAAAACAATAAAACAAACTGAACAGGCAATTGTTAAATAACTAAAACATAATTATACAAAAATGCGCTACGTAGCCGCACTTCAACCAATGTCAAAGGAAACTGTAACAACATTGATGCAAATTATATTTCATTTTTAACTATTTCATGGACCTTAATAACATAATTTACAAGAGATTTTCCCGGTAAATTATAATTGCAATCTACACATTTATAATTCACTTAAACTGCAATTTTAATAATTTGACTTTTTACATTCTGTTACATCTTATTCACAATTAGATATCATCAAATGTTTCTTGTTATCATTAACTATACGCTTGTTGACTTTTTAATGAAGGGTGTTGCCATTCCTTAGTTAAAAAAACAAAGAAAAATAGAAGAAAAAACTTGCAACTGAATTGCGGTAACAAAACAATCGCCTTGGCGATGGGCAAAACCGGCACGCGCAGTCATTTTCAAATAATGATTGTAACTGTAACTGTCAAAAGACAATGACAATGTATATATGATAGATCGAATTTAGGCTTGTTTGTTTTCTGACATGTTTGGAATTGATAGCATCTATTGTAAACCTAGAAAAGGGCAGTTTGAAATCGAGTCTAATATTTGTTGATACGTCGAGCATATATTTGAGCAAGCAGCTTTACATTTTCATCTGAATAAATTAATAATTGAGATGGATTCTAATGACTCCGTATTTTAAAAACAAAGATTTTTTTTTTTTTTTTTTTTGTTTCTGTTTAAGGTTTCTGAACACCTTTAAGAAGTAATTTTCAATTAAAATATAGATTTTTTCATTTATGCAATAACATTAAAATCGACTCTTTTATATGCCGAATTCTGCTTAAATTGTGTCTCTATCTCAATTATAACCAAAGTTTTACTGCCGTTTAAAATTACATCTATTACAGCTTTTGAATTGTGTTTAAAAGCTATTTTTAGCTTTTTCTCTATACGCAAAATATCTAAAAACAAAACCAAATAAAACAAAAAAAAATCCCTTTCGGCATGGCCTATAGGCGGAGGTAGATTTCGAAAAGTTTTCATCTCAAAAAAAAAAAAAAAAAAAAAAAAAAAAAAAAATGATTAGAGATAAACCCAGTTTAACTCGCTTTTAAAAATTTTTTAATTTCATTTTTCTGTAAGAACTGGTTTTATCAAAATCATCTTAAACGAAATTCTACTCAAATGCCCATTTTGGCAACATATTTTGAATTATATTCTTACTTTATTTAAAAATAATTGACCAATATGCTCATTATATAGTTCCTAAATAACAAAAAACTGTTAATTAAATTCGTTTGACAGCAAAATTGAATTTAAAAATGAGTCATAAAATAACCGATTTATTATTTTAATACATCCACAATTCTTTAATCAAGATCGCTTTGACAAATTTTGTGCGAAGTGCCCACTTTGACAGATTTTTTTAAATATATATTTAGCCTTTATCAAAAATCTGACCAATACACAGTAATTACACAGTTCCTAAATAACAAATAACTGTCAATTGCATGCGTTTGACAGGAAAATTGAATTTAAAAATGAGTCATAAAATAAACAATTTGTTATTTGAATACAGCCTCAATTCTTTTATCATGATCGCTTTTGGAAATTTTTTTGCTAAGTGCTTACTTTGACAGCTTTTAAAAATATATATATTCACCCTTTATCAAAAAATCGACGAATACGCACATTATATAGTTCCTAAGTAACAAAAAACTGTCATTTGAATGCGTTTCAGAGTAAAATTGGATTTAAAAATGAGTCATAAAATAACCAATTTGTTATTTGAATACCCACAGTTCATTAATCATGATTGCTTTGGGAAATTTTGTGCAAAGTGCCCATTTTTGCAGCCTTTTTTTAAATATATTCTGCCTTTATCAAAAAACTGGCCACTCCGTCACATTATATAGTTGCTAAATAAGAGAACCTGTAAATTGGATGCGTTTGAGAACAAAAAAAGATTTAAAAATGACTCGGTAAAAACGCAATTTCTTAAATTTCCGCAAATTTCAATCACGATAACTTAGTGAAATTCTGTTCAAAATACCCTTTTTGGCAGCCTTTTTAAAAATATATTCTGCCTTTATCAAAAAACTGGCCAATCCGTCACATTACATAGTTCCTAAATAAGAGGACCTGTAAATTGGAAGGGTTTGAGAACAAAAATGAATTTAAAAATGACTCAGAAAAAACGCAATTTGTTATAATTCCCCAATTTTTCATTGACAACTTCGGGAAATTCTGTTCAAAATACCCTTTTTGGCAGCCTTTTAAAAAATATATTGTGCCTTTATCAAAACACTGGCCAATACGTCGCATTATATAGTTCCTAAATAAGAGGATCTGTCATTTGGATGCGTTTAAAATCAAAAATGAATTTTAAAATGAGTCAGAATATAAGCAGTTTGGATTTGAGGTTTTTTCTCCAACTAATATTTTTGTTTAATTTATTTTTGCTATAAGAATTGGTTCTATGAAAAACTTGTTAGTATAAAAGTTGTAGATATTATTGTGAAGATGTAAAATAAATTTAATTAGATTTGATTGCTTAAGAATTTAGTAAGTTATGGATTTTTTTCTTTTTCCTCCCCCCTTTTTCTTTTCGTTTTTAATTTTTTTCATCGCTAAAAATTGGTCCTATCAAAAACTTGTAAATACAAAAGTTTTAGATAATATTGAGTACATTTATATAAAATTTAGTTGGATTTGATATCTTAAGAATTGACGAAGTTATGAATTTTTTTCTCCCAAAAACCATGTTTTTTTCGCCCCTTGAGCCCATTTTTAACTTTATCAAAAATCTGTCATGTATAAACTTTTTGCCCATTTCTTAGAAGTAATATAAACTTTAAACTGATTCTATATCTATTTTAATTAAGAAGTTATCGCGTTTTTTCTGTTTTCACAAAACCCCTCCCTATTTCCACCCCCCTTGGTCCGATTTTGCCCATTAACGAACTCGACCGAGATTTTAAACTCCTTGATTTTATGTAAAAGTTTGAAAAAGATCTGAGCATAATTATGGAAGTTATCGTGTCTAGAAGAAAGTGATTTACACCGATAGATAGATAGATAGATAGATAGATAGATATATAAACTTTTTTACTGATGGTAGTTTTGGGGTCCAGGTGTCATTCGCGTAGATCCGCAAAAATTTTTCAGAAATTCCAACATGGGAGACAATGCAATAGGTAGTATTTCATACGAAATCTACCTAATATGCATGAAAAATGCTACAAAATTTTCTGTACTTCTTTTACAAATGTCTCCTGAGGGAATCGAGTACACTCATAATACATTAAATAGTTTTATATTTACAATGATAAAAATAACAAACTTGAGACAAATTTTGCGAATATTTCATTACATTAGTACTTTAACTGCCATATCATCTAAGATAGAGATGCGATAATGTGTGTAGTCTAAGCCCTAGAGAAAATTATTCTATTTATTATTCAATTTATAAACTGTCACTATATTGTTTTATTTTTGAGCTATCACGTTTTGTGGAAATGTCGATTTTTGTCATAATTTTGACTATTTTCATCTTTAAAAAATTATTTCTGGGGGATTGCTAAATTTTTTATAATTTTTTTTAATTTAAGGTAAATGACATCATAAAAAATGGATAACAGTGAAAATTTTCAAAAATTTCAAAAAATCATTTTCGAAGGATTGCGATTCATTAACATTCCATCTCTCAATGTACTCTCCAAGGTACATTCCTTTTTTGCTCCTCAATTCTTGAGAAAATCACCACAAACATTGCCTAAATGTATTGAAGTTTTGAAAAACTATAATGAAAAAGTTTTTTTTTTTTTTTTTTTTTTTTTTTTTTTTTTTTCTAATTAACGTTTGGTGTTATAAAAAGATGATTTTTATAACTTACTCGTGTTCTTTTGACTCGCATTAAATCAATGTTGTTTATATAATGACTTGTAAAAAGTACGCACTAAGATACTTTTTTTTATTTCATTTTATGATTTATTGTCAGTATAATAGTTTCAGCAGTCTTGTGTATAAAAGGTGTGAAAGAAATATATCTCTGATTTTCAATACATTGTTAGTTTTACCATTGTGTTTCCCGCTTCCAGTCCTCCAAGTTGTTGTTCCTTTGGGGGCTGAAAAACACAAGTATAAAACTACCGAGCAAGAAATAAAATTGAATCTGCAGATGGTTTTCCCCAAGGTATGACATGGCAGACAAGTTGCATTTTAATATGCGAATCGAGTACTCTTTAATTCCGGAATTTCAAACGTCAACTAGATGAGGTGATGTTCCGTGCAGTCACTTTCCGGTCTAACATGAAACAACTTTTTTCTCTATTCAGTGCTGAAAATATTGTAATTTTATAATATTTAAATAAATAAAGATGCAGTAAAAGTGAAATTTAACCGAAAGGTGTTGCCTTCATCAATATCACGTCAGCGTTACTGACGATATTAATTTAAGTGGATATATATAATTTTTGATACATTTTTACTTTATATAAGATACAGTCGGCTCTTGTTAATTCGAACTCGTTGGGACGACAAGAAATGTTCGAATTATCCGAAGTTCGAATTATAGAAAATATGAAATAAAAACATTCTTAATATGATACTATAACAAAGGAATTAATGTTATAGTGTTTTTTTTAAGTGTATTTCGTCTGTTATCATTAGAATATGACTTAATAATAAATTAGAATGTATAAATACATAAACTAATTTAATGATTAGAAACAAGCACAATGGAAGTATAATTTGAGGTGTCACTGATGGACAGACGGATAACTAAGAAAAAAGATATCAAATGCATTGAATTATATGTATACTCGTTCGGAACAATTTTCACAAAAATAAAAGAAAGAAAGTTATTCAAGTGATCTGAAATCTGTGAGAAAGAAAAGAAAAATGAAAAATCGGAATTCTCGTTAGTTCGAATTAAACGAAGTCAAGAGAAAATGAGTTCGAATTAATGAAAATTTTCAACGTTATTCTGCCATTGAAAATTTCGGGACTTCGTGTTTAGTTCGAATTAAGGGAAGATTCGAATTATCCGATTTCGAATTAACGAGAGTCGACTGTATATTTCTTATGAAAATATCTAGGTTCTAACACGTTTTTCATAAAAAAAAGGCTAATCTCTGAAACACAGAATTCATAAATACATCGGATAACACAAAAAGATCTGCAGTATTTGAACTCGAAATCTTAGCTGTCACTTTGTCAGCTTTAATGACTGAACACACGGAAATATTTACGTAACTTGCTTCGCCACACTTCTTTTTTAGATTGACTTCTTCACGGTCTTCTTCTTGCCTAACGACCAAAGCTGTTATTCTAAAAGATCAGGAGGAGGAGAAAAAAAATGACGAGTACGATTCCATTTATGTCTCAAGACGTCCAGACGGCAATAACAATCTTTGCGACACTCCAGTGGAACAAACGACATTTTCGCTCTAAAAGATCATTTGGCGAAAGAAATAAAGAAAAACAAAAAAGAAGTAAATAAATAAATAAGATAAATGAAAAGAAGAACCGAGGAAAATTTCGCAGAGTGATAAGTCCAATGAATGATCAGGCCAAAGAGGAGCGATAGCACGATCCTATTTTGGGTACTCAAAGGAGTCTGTCTTATTACTCCTTGGATTTTTGGCACGTGCCATCTGGAGCTGTGATGAATTGGTGGCTATTCGTTTTTCCAGTGGTGGTATACACTGCAACTTTACATTGTGGGTGAAACACGATAGGTCGAGGAGATTTTTTTTTTAATGTCGCCGTTGTTATTTCTGTTTCGTGATATCTAAGAATGTCGGAATGCAGAAAAAAAAACTATGCTGGGACTTGAAACAATAATTCACTTACTATCAAATGAGGCTCGACGACTGTTGTCTTTTTTAAACTTTATTCTTATATTAGAACTAGGTAGGTATGAGAGAATCCATCTGAATATAATATTTATAATTTTGTTTTTCAGTAGACTCTCACTGACCCTTCATCAGACAGAGAAATGCGAGAGTAAAGCTACATACATTGCTTTTAAGGGTGCATTTCGATTCAAATTGCTTATTTTCCGATTTATTTTTAAATTCATTTTTGCTCTCATGTGCATCAAACTGGCAAATTGTCTTATTTAGGAAGTATACAAGGTGCCTTGATTGGCGATTCTTTGATAAATGCAGAAAATATTGCAAAAAAAGCAAACCAAAAACGACATTTTGATCCGAATTTTCCGAAGCGGGAGACCTGGGAACGAAAAAAAGGGTCATACTGAGAAGATAATTGTTTATAAATCAAATTCCAATGAATTGAGCGTAAAATGGCATCACACGACACCTTATACGGCTCTTCAAAAATCCCCTCAGCAAGTTTCATGCTTCTACTTTTAAAAATGAGTCTGAAATTGTATCAGAAAATTTCGAGCTGTTGAAGGTGGAAAAGCGTTTTTTCGAACACACCCTTAATTTTGCATTTTAGCAGACTTTCACTCACAACTTTTTGATGAATAAAACTTTTGGAAACACGATTATGAAAATCAGTAGAAATGATAAAATGTACCAATTTGAATACTCCAGTTTGTCTTGCTAATCATTGAATTTTTGGTACGTGCCATCTGGAGCTGTAATGAATTGATGGCTATTCGCTTTTTCAGAGTTCTTCAATTTTCTTATCAACAATTAGAGAAGAATCCAATATTTTCAGATTCCCATTTCTTGTAGAAAAAATATTTACGTTATTCGTTTCCGATGTCTCTTCCGAAATAAAAGGTGTCGAAATGTCAAGTTCTTTTTCAAAATCGTCTCCCAAATCTTTTTCAGCATCATTTTTTTCTTTTAACTTTAGATATGATAAGGTGAAGAAGTGGCAAGTGCTTTTTAACAACTTTTTTGGCCTAATTTAAGGCAATAAGTATGAAACAGAGAAATTTGATAAAATGTAAAGAAATGCCATCATTTGTAGTTCAAACTAGTGTAAATTTAAAACTGGAGAAGTGAAAAAAAATTGAGTCCACTATATACGAATTACCAAGTTTTCAGCTGTTCACTATAAGCGTATAAAATAACATTGGTTAAATGGGAATTCGGACGTGACCCCTAAAAAGTTCACCACATCCGAGTGTTCACCATATTCACTATAGCATAAGATTTGACTGTATTTACAATTTTGTTTTTTCAGTAGACTCTTACTGACACTTCCTCAGACAGAGATATGTGAGAGAGTAAAGCTACATACAATGCTTTTAAGGGTGTATTTCGATTCAAACTGCTTATTTTCCGATTTATTTTTGAATCCACTTTTGCTCTCAAACGCATCAAACTTGCAGATTCTCTTATTTAGACAGTGTTAAAGGTGCCGTGATTGTCAATTCTTTGATAAATGTAAAAAAGTATATGTGGCACTCGGGGACTGCCGCGGTAAAGCTATTGCATAGCATTTTTTATCAACTTAGGCAAAAATACCGCGTCAATGTCTGCTGAAGTCTATCGAAGGATACCGCGCCGAACTCTGCCAAACTCAAACGTCGTTAGCCGAAATGTTAGGATTTTTTCTCGTTACGGAATTCCTAGATTCGGTCGCCGCGCTCAAAGCCAGCGATAATAGCTATGCAATAGCTTAATAAATTACCAAACAATATTTTGCCAAGCTACGAAAATTAGATCGCGAGTTATAAGCCTTTTAAATTTTTCGACCCTCACCGTGGGGGGTCTCCTGTCACCAAAAATTAACAGTCTCATATTAAATTACCAAACAAAATTTGGCCGCGCTACGAAAATTAGATCGTGAGTTATAAGCATTTTAAATTTTTCGACCCTCACGGTGGGGGGTCTAATGTCCCCAAAAATTAACACTATCTCATAATAAATTACCAAACAAAATTTGGCCGCGCTACGAAAATTAGATCGCGAGTTAAGCATTTTAAATTTTTCGACCCTCACCGTGGGGGGGGGGGGTCTAATGTCCCCAAAAATTAACAGTCTCATAATAAATTACAAAACAAAATTTGGCCGCGCTACGAAAATTAGATCGCGAGTTATAAGCATTTTAAATTTTTCGACCCTCACCGTGGGGGGGGGGGGTCTTCTGTCACCAAAAATTAATAGTCTCATATTAAATTACCAAACAAAATTTGCGCGCGCTACGAAAATTAGATCGTGAGTTATAAGCATTTTAAATTTTTCGACCCTCACCGTGGGGGGTCTATTGTCCCCAAAAATTAACACTGTCTCATAATAAATTACCAAACAAAATTTGGCCGCTCTACGAAAATTAGATCGTGAGTTATAAGCATTTTAAATTTTTCGACCATCATCGTGGGGGGGGGGGGTCTTCTGTCACCAAAAATGAACAGTCTCATATTAAATTACCAAACAAAATTTGGCCGCGCTACGAAAATTAGATCGTGAGTTATAAGCATTTTAAATTTTTCGACCCTCACCGTGGGGGGTCTAATGTCCCCAAAAATTAACACTGTCTCATAATAAATTACCAAACAAAATTTGGCCGCTCTACGAAAATTAGATCGCGAGTTATAAGCATTTTAAATTTTTCGACCCTCAATGTGGGAGGGTCTAATGTCTCCAAAAATTAACACTGTCTCATAATAAATTACCAAACAAAATTTGGCCGCGCTACGAAAATTAGATCGCGAGTTATAAGCATTTTAAACTTTTCGACCCTCACCGTGGGGGGGGGGGGGTCTTCTGTCACCAAAAATTAACAGTCTCATATTAAATTACCAAACAAAATTTGCCCGCGCTACGAAAATTAGATCGTGAGTTATAAGCATTTTAAATTTTTTGACACTCACCGTGGGGGGTCTATTGTCCCCAAAAATTAACACTGTCTCATAATAAATTACCAAACAAAATTTGGCCGCGCTACGAAAATTAGATCGCGAGTTATAAGCATTTCAAATTTTTCGACCCTCACCGTGGGGGGGGGGGATCTAATGTCCCCAAAAATAACACTGCCTCATAATAAATTACCAAACAAAATTTGGCCGCGCTACGAAAATTAGATCGCGAGTTATAAGCATTTTTAATTTTTCGACCATCACCGTGGGGTGTCTTCTGTCACCAACAATTAACACTGTCTCATAATAAATTACCAAACAAAATTTGGCCGCGCTACGAAAATTAGATCGCGAGTTATAAGCATTTTAAATTTTTCGACCCTCACCGTGGGGGGTCTCCTGTCACCAAAAATTAACACTGTCTTATAATAAATTACCAAACAATATTTTGCCAAGCTACCAAAATTAGATCGCGAGTTATAAGCATTTTAAATTTTTCGACCCTCACCGTGGGGTGTCTCCTGTCACCAGAAATTAACACTGTCTCATAATATATTACCAAACAAAATTTGGCTGCGCTACGAAAATTAGATCGCGAGTTATAAGCATTTTAAATTTTTCGACCCTCACCGTAGGAGGTCTCCTGTCACCAAAAATTAACACTGACTCATAAAAAATTACCAAACAAAATTTGGCCGCGCTACGAAAATTAGATCGCGAGTTATAAGCCTTTTAAATTTTTCGACCCTCACCGTGGGGGGGGGGGGGTCTCCTGTCACCAAAAATTAACAGTCTCATATTAAATTACCAAACAAAATTTGGCCGCGCTACGAAAATTAGATCGTGAGTTATAAGCATTTTAAATTTTTCGACCCTCACCGTGAGGGGTCTAATGTCCCCAAAAATTAACACTGCCGCATAATAAATTACCAAACAAAATTTGGCCGCGCTACGAAAATTAGATCGCGAGTTATGAGCATTTTAAATTTTTCCATCCTCACCGTGTGGGGTCTCCTTTTACCAAAAATTAACACTGTCTCATAATAAATTACCAAACAAGTTTGGCAGCGCTACGAAAATTAGATCGCGAGTTATAAGCATTTGAAATTTTTCGACCCTCACCGTGGGGTGTCTCCTGTCACCAGAAATTAACAATGTCTCATAATAAATTACCAAAGAAAGTTTGGCCGCGCTACGAAAGTTAGATCGCGAGTTATAAGCATTTTAAATTTTTCGACCCTCACGGTGGGGGGTCTCCTGTCACCAAAATAAATCAGACCACCAAAATAAACACTGTCTCATAATAAATTACCAAACAAAATTTGGCCGCGCTATGAAAATTAGATCATAAGAATTATAAGTTTGAGACTTGATATCCTAATATCTGAAAAATACCACGTCAATGTCTGCCGAAGTCTACCGAAGTATACCGTCCCGAGGTTTTCCGAACGGAAACGACGTTAGCCGAGTGTTAGGTTTTTTCGTCACGGATGTGTTAGGATTTTTCGCGTTACGGAATTTTTGGATTCGGTCACCGCGCTCAAAGCGCGCGATAAAAGCTATGCAATAGCTTAAAAACATTCTAAAAAAAGCGATCAAAAAACGGCATTTTGAATAGATTTTCCCGAAGCGAGAGATCTGAGAACGAAAAAAAGGGTCATGCCGAGAAGGTAAATGTTTATAAATCAAATTCTAATGAATAGAGCGTATAAAAAATCACACGGCACCTTATGCACCTCTTCAAGAATTCCCTCAGCAAGTTTCATGTTTCTACTTTTAAAAATGTGTCTGAAATTGTATCGGAAAATTTCGAGCTGTTGAAGGTGAAAAGGTGTTTTTTCGAATACACCCTTAATTTTGTATTTTAGCATCAGACTCTCATGGACAACTTTTTGATCAATAAAACTTTTCGGAACGCGATTACGAAAATCAGTAGAAATGATAGGATGTACCAATTTGACTATTCCAATTTGTCTTGTTATTTATTGGATTTTCGGCACGTGCCATCTGGAGCTGCGATGAATTGGTGGTTATTCGTTTTTCCAGTGGTGGCATACACTGCAACTTTACATTGTGGGGGAAACACGATAGGTCGAGAAGATTTTTTTAATGTCGCCGTTCTTATTTCTGTTTGGTGATGTCTAAGGATGTCAGAATGCAGAAAAAAAAAAAAAAAAAAAAAAAAAGAGAAACTATGCTGGAACTTGAAACAATAATTCATTTACTATCAAATAAGGCTCGACGGCTGTAGTTTATTTTTAACTTTATTTCTATATTAGAACTAAGATAGATATGGAAGAACCGATCTGAATGTAATATTTATAAGGGGGTCTGCATGTATAATGTTATCATTTAAGGGGGAGGGGAGGGGGTCTGGCACATGATATTGTAAGATATCCCTAGAGAAAGGGGAGTTTTGTCTTTTGATATCGATGTCATTTTTGATTGTCTCTCTTTCTTTGTAACATGGTCTTTGGTTCAAAATAATATATTATCATTTTTTAGTCTGTTAACTATTTTTATGAAAATATAAAGTTATTATTGAAACCACAAAATTATTATAAAATTATCTAATTCTAAAATACGGGATACTCCAACGTTTGACATTCCTATTCATCTTCATATGTGTATGCATATATAATCATGATTCGAGTAACCCTATGTGAAGTATATTTGAAATGAAGCTTGTATTTACTAATAAATAAAAGACAGAAAATGTCGTCCGCTTGTTTTGTTGGTAAGAATTTTTATCTGCCTCTTGTTCCTCCGTATTGGACAAGTTCACCAAGACTTTATTATTGTTGAATGTAATAGAAAGCTCTTATAAAATACTTTTAAACAATAACTACTTCTTTTAAGTGTTATTTTAATAAAGCCATATCTTATTGACTTACCTTCATTTGAATTGATAAAATATGCGAAAAATAAATTTAACCAGTTTTGTATATTATTCTAAAGAAAAAAAACTAAATTCTAAAAAAAAAAAAAAAACCTTTGACACAGATATTATTACCGGGGGGGGGGGGAAGGGAGGGTTCGATGGAGATGATATCGTATGATATCGAAAGAGGGGGAAGCTGTCCAAAAATCCAAAATGTTGATAACGTCACATTTGCGCAGTTCTTAACTTTGTTTTTCAGTAGACTCTCACTGACTCTTCATTAGACAGAGAAATGCGAGAGAATAAAGAAAGTTACATAAGATGCTTTTAATTTTGCATTTTAGCAGACCCTCCCCGCAACTTCTTGATCAATAAAACTTTTAGAAATACGATTATGAAAATCAATAGAAATGATAGGATCTACCAATTTCAATATTCCAATTTGTCTCGCTATTGATTGAATTTTTGGTACATGTCATCTGGAGCCGTGTTAAATTGGTGGCTATTCGGTTTTTCAATGATGGTGCATACTGCAATTTTACATTGTAAAGAAACACGATAAATCGAGTAGATTTTTTAAGGGTGTATTTCGATTCAAATTGCTTATTTTCCGATTTATTTTTGAATGCACTTTTGCTCTCAAACGCATCAAACTTGCAGATTCTCTTATTTAGAAAGTGCACAAGGTGCCGTGATTGTCAATTCTTTGATAAATGTAAAAAACATTGTAAAAAAAGCGATCAAAAACGGCATTTTGAACAGATTTTCCCGAAGCGAGAGATCTGAGAACGGAAAAAAGGATCATGCCGAGAAGGTAAATGTTTATAAATCAAATTCTAATGAATGGAGCGTAAAGAAAATCTCACGGCACCTTATGCGCCTCTTCAAGAATCCCCTCAGCAAGTTTCATGTTTCTACTTTTAAAAATATGTCTGAAATTGTATCGGAAAATTTCGAGCTGTTGAAGGTGAAAAAGTGTTTTTTTCGAATACACCCATAATGCCGTCTTGTTATTTCTGTTTGGTGATATCAAAGAATGTCGGAATGGAGGGGAAAAAATAGAATCTATGTTCTATGTTGGAACTTGAAACAATTATTCATTTACTATCAAACGAGGCTCTGCGGCTGTTGTCTTTTTTTTTTTTTTTTTTTTTTTTTTTTTTTTTTTTTTTTTTTAAGGATATTTATATATTAGAACTGAGGTAGATATGACGGAATCGATCTGAAAATAATATTTATAACTTTGTTTTCCAATAGACTCTCACTGATCCTTCATCAGACATAGAAATGCAAGAGAATAAAGCTAACATACAATACTCTTAATTTTGCATTTTAGCAGACTGTCACAGGCAACTTTTTGATCAATAAAATTTTTAGAAACACGATTACGGAAATTAGTAAAAATGTTAGGATGATATATTAAATTAATACTCCAATTTGTCTTGCTACCCTACACTCTAAAAAATAAATGTGTAAATTAGTCAAATTTACACACATTTATGTGTAAATTTGTAAATTTACACACTTGCCATGTACTTTACACATTTTTTTGCAGAATTTTACCTGTTTTTATGTGTATTTAGCTTTTGAAACTAAGTGTGTAATTTGTTATCACTTGAAAAACATAAATAAGTGTGTAAAAGTAGAAAAATACCTAAATTGACACAGATTGGTGTGTTATTGTAATTTACGCATAGTTCTTATATACACTGATAAGTGTGTAAATTTCTAAAATCACACACTTGTCATGAAAATTACACATTTTGTAAAAAGAATTACTTGTTTTTATGTGCATTTATTTTGTGATATTAAGACTGCAAGCTGTTGTCGGTTGGTTACCCAGACAAATGTGTAAAATTGGATTTACATGCACTGGTGAGTTATTGTAAATGTTCGTCTGCATTTTGTATAATAGCAAGTACGCAGGTGAAAAATTAAAATTGAAAACATCTGCTGTATCGTAGTTTCGCCATTTTTGGATTGAATGGAACATGTCAAAAGAGGAAAGTTTGTTCTCCTCTGTTAACTCAAAAAATAAGAATAAATCATAATACAATTACAAATAATCGAGGAATGTTAATTATCATAGAATGTTTGTCTTCATATTTAGAAAAAATTGAACTGTGTTTTTTTTTCTATTGTGATTTTACAGGCATGAAAAAGTGGGATATTCTATAACAAAGGTATGTAAATGTTTTGTTCTAATGAAAATAAAGCTTTTCAATTGACAACTAATTTAACAGATTTTCATGGTTCAGTTTTTCATATTTAAATTGTAAGTTTTTTGACATACAACCAAAAATTAAGGAAGTTAAATGTCATTAAAAGTATTAGCAGCATTATTATATTTAAGAAGATGATAAAATTTCGGTGCTTTATTTTCTAATATTGTTCGCTTCTTTTCTATTTGAATATATCTAATCTTTTTCTAGCTTAGATTCCTTTTATTATGTAAAAATGTAAAATAATGTTTATGATTTCTGTGTATTATGAAAGTTTTATCATAAAAAATTCTATCATATTTCAACTAAATTATGATTATTTTATTGAATTAGTAAAATTTACATTAGAAAATCTTAATCGTTGTCCGAGTTGCAAAGGTGTCGCAAAGGTGACTACGTTCCTTCATATTAAGCATACTTATGAACTATTCTATGAAAGCTATAATTATGAATAAAGAGAAGTATACATATATGTATTAGTTATTGAATTGACATTTGAATTTAAACACTAATTTAACACATTTAGTGAAATACTTTGAACACTTATTCTAAAAAGAATTATATACATGATATGTATATGTATATATATATATGCATTTGTAAAATGTCTCATTTTTGACAAAATGAGATTATTTGTAAAATGATACATTTTTGCAAGAATAAGATTATTTTTGGTTAGAAATTGAATTAACCGTATAAATGAACTTTCTTAAAACTGAGCCTAATATTTTTATTAAATTAGTTAGTGTTTTTAATTTCAGTATTTGTGAATTTATTATCATAAAAAGGTAATAAATTTGTGTACATCAATATAATGATAATAAAATTAAATAGATTGCATTTTTTTAGTTCATTTATGCTTTTTTGTATGTTTCTGTATTTATAAACAAATTTTGATACTTCTTCAGATGTATTATGTAAACTGTAATAAATAAATATATATATAGGAATGTAAATAAGTAAATTTAAAAAAAAAATCATGCGCGCATTTTTTTTTTTTTTTTGGGGGGGGGGGGGGGGACGTTTTTTGAAGCAAGCTATTTTAAAGTATTACATATTATGCTTCAGTATAAGTAGATGTGCCAGTAATGGACACCCTTCTAGTAATGTATCAACAATAAATCACAATAATGTAATCACAATAAATAAATGAATAAATGCAAACTAAGCTTTTATTATTTTTTCTTAGGGAGCGAACGATTTTAATAAGCTGACTTAAACCAGTAATTAAATCGTGATTTAAATCAACTTTTTTTTAATCATTGACTAAAATCATAAATTTTATAAAGATTTAATATGACAGAAAAAAGTATTAAAATCTAAGGTTACCATAATTTGGCAAGTTTCTACAGGTACTGACTTTTGAATATACACAAAAAACCTTTAAATAATTATTTCTAAGCTTAATTTCTGAGTATTGTCAAAGACTTAAGCATGATAATTTTGTAAAAAGCATAGTTTTTATCTTTTAAGTATAAAAATCATT
This sequence comes from Maratus speculifer, assembly GCA_964019185.1. NCBI lineage: Eukaryota > Metazoa > Arthropoda > Arachnida > Araneae > Salticidae > Maratus > Maratus speculifer. The sequence goes on from OZ025292.1 coordinate 363,358,126, forward strand.
TAATTTAAAAATGCTATTCAAATCTGGTATAAATCTGGTATAAAAGTCATAATTTTCTTATTGATCCCTATATATTCCTATTAATAATCAAATTATTGATTTTTTTATATAATATAGGCTAGCAAGTATAATAATTTTCTCCAAATAAACGAATAAAGTAGCCAAATCTTATTTTCTCATTCTGCTTCTGCAATAATAAATTTCTAGCAGATATTGGAACTAAAAATAGAATGAAATAATGACATCTGCTGAATCGCTATTGCAAAAGAAGGCATGAGAAAAAAAAATTATAAAATATTAAGCATAGCAAGAGCTTATTCAGTAAAAGTTGAATGTGTTTACTTTTACAAGTCATATACATCCAAATAAAAATTTTCATGATTATTTAAGGAAGCAAAACTGTCTGAAACACTAAGTGCTGAGAACTTCCACTAAGTGCTAATAATGGCGCTGTTTAATGTTTTGAGGATTTCATATATAATTGGCTATTCCTTATATTTACTTTGTATGTGTGTATGAATGTGCTGATATATTTTGGGGGATTAATACATGCAGACGTGGATGTAAATTTAGATTCAGGCTTGACAGATTGCAAAATGAGATGCAAATAAATTTGTTAATTTTGTTATTTGTGTTACTAATTGATGAAATTACTTGTTTGCAATTGTTATTAATTCTGTAACTATTTGCTGTTTCCTCTAAGCACTTTTTTAGGGTGGAAAAACTTTCTTCTTATGAAATTGGCAAAATGCTACCTTATTAAAATATATTTAAATTCACTTACAGTAAACACAGCTTTCTTGTAATACAACTTCCAAATTACACATTATTTCTTAATCCAAGTTCCCAAGATCTTATAAAAGTGATAGAGAATTATTTCTTTAGAAAAAAATTAAAACATGTTATTATTTAATTGTATTTTTCAATTTGTAATTCATAAAATTATTAAAATTAATGGCACTTTGTTTATCATAATGAGAAACTGAATGCTTTTTATAATTACTAAACACATTGCTCAGTATATTTCCCCATGAAATAATGTATTTTTTGGAACTAGCATCTTCCCTTTTTTTCTTTCTAGAATGAGCACTAAATTGTTAATAATCATTTTAGTAATTAAAATATGTTATATACTAATTAAAAATTATATTATTACTAATTTTATGCTAATTAAAAATGTATATTATGTTCCTAAATACAGAGATTGCTGTTTAATAATTATTAATTTTAAATAGTGTTAATAGTTTATGTTAAATGCAGCTATTAATAATTGGAATAAATGTAAATATCACTAGTATTTAATATAGTTTTGCATAATATTGCATAATATTATCGCAAAATGTTAATGTATATAATGTTATTATATGGTACAAAGGAAACTACTACTAAAAATAGTTCATAGTTACAGACATTATAAAACTACTTTGTAGTTTTTATAATGTCTGTAACTATGAACTATTAGTTATGTTAGTTAAAGGATAAAGACACAGATTATGTTAGCAATTAGAGTTTTTTTTTTTTTTTTCTCTTGGTAGACTAAAATCCTTGGTAGTCATTCAGTTTTTGAAAATTGGGGACAAAAATCATAAAATTCCAATTTATATCAAAATAATCTGATTCAGTTCTTTCAGGTATGATGTACTACTCATAGTACGCGTCTTTTAATGGGGTATTATTTTGTTATAAGAAATATTTTTGGTGATATTTACATGCATTAATGTTAGTATATATCTATGCATTTACTATATGACTTCATTTTATGCTTAAGCATTTAATAATAATAATAATAATAATAATAATTATTATTATTATTATTATTTGGTTAATTCTCTCTGCGCTGTTTGCGATTCTTTTATTTCAAACATCATATTTCACTCTTTAAATTTAAAATAAAAGTTACTTTCTTGAAAGAATCATGTCTAATAATGCGCAGAAAGTAGGAGAAAGTTCTAATATCAATTAAATCTTATTGCAATGCAATATTTTCTAAACATTTCCCAAAATTCTTTTTTAGCCTATGGCCATATGTATATTGAATAATACGCAAAATAACAACATTCGTTATCTTTCAGATTATGAAATATTGGTGAAACACTAATTAATGTACTTGGATAGCTAGTTATTAATATTATTAATGTATAAGTATGTATTATTAATACCATTAATGTTACTAATATTAAAATGTATTATTAATATTATTAATAATAAATATTTCTGAAAAAATTGCTCTTTAAAATATTAAAAACAATATGAGTTGTTATAGCAGTAAATATGAGCGAAAAAATTTCTTTTCAACTTTAATTTAAAAGACAGAAATTGTAAGGAATTGAAATTATGCACAGTCTGCGCATAAATTGTGATCTCACGATTGTATAACTATAAACCAACTCTAAAAGAAATTACAAACTGGTAATTAAAATTTCAGTTTATCATGCTTTATATAAAAACGGGTATATCGGTGATACGAAAATGATTTGTCTTTTATTTAGTGTGGTGTGAAAATTGCCAAAATACATTGCTGGTACACTATTTTCTGAGCATCAAACAGAGCTACCAGAAAATATAATCTCAATCAGTAAATGATATTTTTCTTTGTACAATTTTTTTAATCATTAAAATTATCATTATTAATCATTGGGAATTAATTCCCAATTTAAACATACTAAAACATATAATGTAAACGCTAAATACATAAAAATATGTCTGTTGGAATATTACACAAATATCTAAGTATTTTGATTATTACACACAAATCTGTATTTTGTATGTTCAGCAGAAATATATATATGAAGAGAATGCTACACAAAAATCTGTGTATTTTGAATATTATACAAAAACCTGTGTAATTTACATACTACACAAAAAATTGAGTATTTCACATAAAACACAAAAGTATGTGTTTCTTGTATTATACACAAAAATACATTTAATCGCAGAACATTACACATATGAGTGTGTGAGAATATTACACATAAATCTGTGTATTCTTCTGCAATTTACACATTAAAGTGTGTATTTCAAGACTTATCAGATAACATTTACACATTTGGACTTATCATCAAATTACACTTTAAAATGTGTATTTTCAAATTTACACATTAGGCGTGTATTTTGGCAATTTACACACCAATTTACACACACAGACATGTCGTTTTTGTATCATCGATATACCTGTTTTTATGTGTAAATTTACACATTTTTTTTTAGAGTGTAATAGCATGCATGGTCACAGTGACGTCACTGTATGTCACTTTGGTCACATCACATCTGTGACCAAAATGCCACCACTCAGTGACGTCACATTGTGACTGAGATGTGACTTTCTTAAAAATCTTTAGAAATTTATAAATATCCTTCAAAACATGTTATTTACTTTAAAAAACATGTTTCTGGTAATTTAAATATCGTCGCTTTTGTCACAGTTTCGTCACAATATTAATGTCAAATTAGTCACAAATGACACATTGTGACCACTTTGTGAAACGTCACAAAAGAGCTCTAAAACGGCCATAACCACTTCACATTTTAGTCACTGTGACTTCACATCGACGTCACATCGACAATCGATGGTCACAAAGTCACAACTTGACTTCACAACGACGTTGCAGTGACGTCACCATGCTTTACGGGTATTCATTGGATTTTTTGCACGTAGCATCTTGAGCCGTGATGAATTGGTGGCTGTTCGTTTTTCCAGTGGCGTTGTATACTGCAATTTTACATTGTAAAGAAACACGATATTAGATTGAGGAGAAAATTTTAATCTCACTGTTATTATTTCTGCTGGCTGATATCTAACAATTTTGAAATGCCGAAAAAAAGAGCTAATATTGGAATTTGAGTTAATAATTCATTTACTATTGAATGAGGCTCGGAAAATTTAGACTCTTTTTAACTTTATTGCAAGTGAGTTTATTAGAACTAACTTGATATGATAGGAAAATATAGTGCCCCGTCTAAATATATAGTCTACTTTTAATGGTATTATATATATATATATATATATATATATATATATATATATATATATATATATATATATATATATATATATGCATATATATATATATTGTAGATTTTTTATGACAGTTTTGTTTTTAAACCAGTGCCGAATTAGAAAAATGCGAGAAATTCAATCTTACAATATTCTTAATTTTGCATTTTAGTAGGTTCACGTTAACTTTTTTTTTTTTTTTTTTTTTCGCTCATTCAAATCTTCCGAGATAGAAAAAAGTGAAAGAATAAATATCATACGGTACCAAATTACCACATGGTATAATGTATGGTTCTAAATAAATATTCTTAATTTTACATTTTAGTAAACTCTGAGTGATAATTATTCTGTACAACCAATCCTTCATTACAAAGAAAATTTTGAGAGAATCGATCTGAATACAGTATTTATTGTTATTATTGTTATGATAGCCTCTTGCTAATACATATATTTATATATACATTTTTAATTAATTTTTTCTCAGGTATACGGTTATCCTATCCTTCATTCGATATGAAAATGTGAGAGAATCACTCTAAATATATAATAATCTTAATTTTACAGACTCTCATTGATAATTCACAGAAATATTTACAAACACGAAATGAAAATCACTGGAATTATATCCAAAATAGGGTACTCAAAGGAGCCTTGCAGCTCATTAAATTTTTTGGTATGTACCATCTGGATCAATGATTCGTGGGTGTTCTTTTTTTTTTTTTTTTTTTTTTTTTTTTTCCCAGTGGTGATACATACTATAATTTTATATTGTAGGACGATAGGTCAAGAAGATTTTTTTTATGATATCGTTATTTCCTTCGCTGATATCTAAATATACAAATAAAAATGAAAAAAAAAAATGAAATTTGAAAAAATGATTTGTTGAAACAATAATTATTATCAAATGAAACCTCAGAGTCATTGTTAATTATCTGTAATCCATTTTTAGTTATTAATATTTATTAATTTATTTATATTATTAATTAAATAGTTTTTATGCTCCCCGCTAATACTTTTCCTTAAAATAAATACTTGAGTGGTCATTTTAAATGTATTATTTAGTGAGAGCAGTGTTATATTTGATCCGTTAGTAGTTTACTTTGGAATATGAACTATTAGTAAAAAGACCGTATTTTTTATTTTTCAACTTGCACTCTACATCTTTTCTCCATGGTTGTTTTCATAGTTTTTAACTTAAATATTTTTTGGCAACATGTGCAAATCATTTCTTATACTTTTTCTCTATATAATTCATGCATAGGTTGGAACTTCTATTGGTAATATCCTCCTTTTTTTTTTTTTTTTTTTTTTTTTTTTTTTTTTTTTTTTTTAATCCCTTATATTTTATATCTTATGTTATTTCCTATTCTTTTTCTGGATTTATTGTGTCCGGTAGTCCTTAATTTGCATTTTTTAGCTTGTTATGGGTAATGCAAAGACGAAATCGTACATTATATTTATGGAAATCAAGATGCCTGATGATTCTGCCATGGTTCCACAAATATTTCTATTTTTTCAATGTTTAATGTATTTTCAATTCATTGTTACACCTGTTATAATGATCTGTTTCAGTAAATTTTATAATTAACAGATGTAAATTTTTCAAGTGGGGGGAAAAAAGTCCGGGCCAGGATTCAAACCAGGGATGTAATTGGCTGAAGCCGCCAATGCTCTTCAAACTGAACCATTCCGGACGAACACTGGAGGACTATTTCGCCCAAATAACTTTAGCGATCATACAATTTGGTCTGAAACTTTGGATCAAATAATTTGGGTGAAATAGTTATAAATTAATCTCATATAATTTCGTATGCAACGTTTTCTGCAGTTCCATACATTAACCTTATTTTGTTGAGCTGATCCAAAGTATGAGACCAGATTGTATGATGGTTAAGAGGCTACTTCACTTAAATGAAAAGACCCGTTCGCTAATGCTAATCCTATGGGAGAAATTTATAAAGATATCTCGGTTGCATTTTAATATTTTTAAATGATTCTTTTTGCATTGGATAATTCGGATTGATCTGAATGGAGGTTGTTTTTTAGTTTTTCGATTTTGATTGCAGATATTTTTTATGGGGTTGCTTTCGCTTTCCAAACCGGTTCCGAAAATGAAAGCGTCCTCGTAAAAAATAACTGTAAACAAAATGAAAAAAGTAACTAACGGCATGCATACAGATTAATCTCAGATATCCAAAACCAAAAAATCATTTAAAAATATTGAAATGCAACCGAGATATCTGTATAAATTTCTTCCATAGGATTAGCATTAGTGAATGGGTCTTTTCATTTGACTGAAGTAGCCCCTTAAGGTTATTTGAGTGAAATATTCCTCCAGTGTTCGTCCGGGATGGCTTAATTGGAAGAGTATTGGCGGCTTCAGCCAATACATCCCTGGTTCGAATCCTGGCCCGGACTTTTATCACCAACTTGGAAAATTTACATCTGTTACAATTCATTTACCGATTGATTAATCGTGTTATAAATTAATCTGATAAATTTTATAACTGCTTATAGATATTTTTTAATTTGCATAAATTCATTTAAAATTTGCATATTCGCATTTGTCGATCATCAACAAATGTGAATATGTCAATTGTAAATTAATTTTAATTCTGTTTAAAAAAAATCTAATTAAAAAATGTTTAAAAAAAGGACTTAAAAAAGAGAATATCCTATCGAGTTAATATTTTTTAATTCGTTTTTATTTATTCATTCATCTATATCTGGTTACTCAGACTTTTGAACCAAATGTAATAATTTCATGTTGATGTTTACTTGACTGACTTAATTTTTATTTATCTCATTCATTTAGTTATTAAATAATAGTAAGGTACCCTGGGGTAATAACGCCAGGCGGGGTAATAACGCCAAGTGCTTATATTTTGCATAATTATGAAATAAACAGGTAAATGACATCTATGTGCTCTGCGCAGAAGGGTTTTGAGTCATATAAATCGCAAAAAACAACTTCAAGTTAATTTGTTTCATTTTTAGGTCTTATTGTTTTTACAAACAACTAAAATTAACGCTTGATCTAAAATTTGCGAGATATGTTGTGTGTATGTGAAGACTATCTTTTTATCCGGAAATACTTTGTTAATTACATAAATTTGTAGTGCATTTCATGTACTTTTAAAATGTTGTTGAAGATTTTGGATATCTTCTCGAGATAATTTGTAATTTAAAATTTACTGCGCAATAACTATACCGGGGTAATAACGCCAATCCTTGACATTAATACCCCGGTTGATTCTCTACAGTGGCCGAGCTACATCCTAAATACTGATTCAAATAAACACAGTTAAAACTGTGCAATGTTTCTCATATTTCTATTTAAACGGTCCTTTTTAAGCAAAAAGAAGCTCACGGTCTGATATTTCTTTGCCTTATCCCCCCCTCCCACACCACACCTTTATTTTTCTTACACTTTCACAAAAAATTGAACATTTTCAATAGCTTAGAATGCAATTTGTCAATTTCTAAGTTTGTAGAGTTTGTATTTTTAGAATTGGGCTATCTACATGCAATTATTCCATCTTATTTCATAGTTTGCACGGCGTTATTACCCATATAGGTGGGTAATAACGCCAAATAGCATGGGTCAAGAAAAAACGCCATTACATTTTATGAATACATATCTGTTAAATTATTTTATTTTATATAGATAGTCAATGAGTTGCTGTATCAGATCCTATATTTGTTTGAAAAATACAATCTAAAACTAAGCCGTGAAAATTGGTAGAACCTTAACGTGGCGTTATTACCCCAGGGTACCTTACTTTAATTATACATTACTTATTTAGTATAATATATTATAAGTTTTATAAGAAAAGGAAAAACGTTCTTTCAATCCTTGTTATTCTTATAAGAATGTGTGATAAAGTTATGTATTTGAGTTTACTAAAATTTCCTAACTGTTTCGCAAATTACTGTGAATGAATTTTGGAACATGACTGATAAACTTATGCAATTAAAATTGATTAATATGAGAAACAAGGTTGTTATGAGACTCCTCGCATTATCCGTTACTCATAATAACGGATGTTTAAAGCTATTTAAAAAATGTAATTCATTATATTACATTTAGAATCGATCAAGATGAAGTTCTGTCAACTAGTAAAATTCATAAATTATTCAAGTTTGACATCTGTAATGCAAAAAATACTATCACCAAGAGAGACTAGAATACATTTGATCAGGAAAGATCTTTCTTTCCCATTTCTACTCTCTTTTTCACATTACAATTGTAATAAAATGAAAAGATACTTCGTTCGTTTTATAACTGTGATCTTCGTTTTGTATAACTGGTAAAAAAGGCGAAAATTTAAATGTAATTTAAATGCTGAGCCAATCTTAATGTGGTTATTATTTATTGTAATCTCCTCAGTCTTGAGGTAAATATTATGAGGGACCATAGAAACTAGTTTAAAATTACTATTATGAAACATCTCCAAAGATATAGAAGTCAATATATCGATGCTTATAATATGCACGCATTTATTAAAATTTTCTAGATTTTTTTTTTAATTTTAAAAGGATTTAAATATTTAAAGGATGTTCTTTAGTGTCTTCTCCAGGCGACATCAGAAATGAAGGGATTAAATTTGTTTTAACATTGTTTCTTTTGAGTTCGACTATATATTTATGTTAGTCAGCTTTAAAACAGAATGCATGTGCGTAGATCGATTTATGCAATCTCATATCACGGGGAATCATCCTTCTGAGGGCACACCATCTATCTATTTACGGAAATTGTTCGCAAATAATGTGGAATTGGCTGGTACAAAACATTACATATATTGTAGGCATGCATAAATTTCGCACCAGATACAAGTCATATCTATATACAGGATTTCATTAATTTTCTAATGATGTATAGTTCACTTTTTTTATGTGAGTTTTGGAAGGGACCCGGGAATCAGAGAGGGTAAAGAGGACCGCCACTCTTTTTCTAAATGCTTAACAATACATGAAGTTTTGCGCTTTTAATGAAAATTTTGATTATTGTCATAAGAACCCAAAAGGCAGCTTCCCCACCTTCCCCCTGTATATTAGTCAAGCCCTGTACATGATACGGAAAAGTTATTAATCTATTTCGTAAGTGTGTACATAAAGACGATTAACAGATGAAAATGTTTGGGAAGAAAAAAAAATCGTGCCTTAGAGAAATCTTTGATATCAGCGTATTAGAGCGACCACAGAAATGATCTTGTTTACAGCTGAAGTTTGTTCAGCTTAATGTCTTTTTTTAACAAAAGAGTACAGCGATCCATTTTTTCTAGATAAATAAATATCACGCGAGGTTAATTTTTCGTTGCCTTTCCGATAAGAGGCTGAAGGTCGGTGAGGTCAAGACATGCTTTTACACATCATGATGAAAAAAAGCCTTTCAACGGCATAATCATTATCGGATCCATATCTCCTAATTTACAAAGAGTGTAGCGGACTGCTTGCTTGAGTGCTGCATCAACAAACACTTTAGGCTGGATAGCAAACTGCACTTGCCTCGAGTTTTCAATAGATACTATCGATTGCAACAATACCACAAAACAAACAAGCTTAAATTTGAATCATAGTATGCTCATTGTCATTGTCGTTTGGATTTGACAGTTGCAGTTACAATCATATTCCGAATTATACCTACGCAAGTTTGCCCAACATAATTTTTTTTTTTTTTTTTTTGCTTTTTCCGCTTTGGTCTATTCAATCATATTATTGAGAAAACTTTGTTCCATCATCATGAAATAATTTTTGTCCCCCAATTCATAAAATTTTTAAATTTTAGACACATTCCTTCTCATTTATACAAACTATATAGCGATTGTACACTTAAAGGCTGAACAAACACCCAGGTTTGATTGAAAAAGGCCACTTTTATGAACTTAACATCAGATACTATTGGTTATAAATTGCTTAGGTTGCTATTGGTTATATTTCGAATTTATGGCTATAAAGCGAAAACATGTTTCGGGCGATATGACCCTTTGTCATATCGCCACTGTTTTTCAATAAGGACGTAAAGCACATATTTTTCAAAATTGTGTGAAGTGTATATATAAAGAGTTAAAAAACAATATTTTATTACTTACTATAATAAGGGCGTACTTGTATCTCTATTAATGATAGAGTTGAGTAGGGCTTAAGGCACAGGCACTATCCATATATCTAAGAAATTAAGGGTTTAAGATTAACTTGAGCACTGATTATCAATCATAAATTTTTGCAGGAACAAACTGAACAACGTGAAATATATCTAAATATTAAAACTTTTTTTTTTTTTCCAAAGGCTGCTTATACAGTAAGGAAGAATTCCTTGTTTTGGCTATCCTGAACATTTAATTATTTGTACCTTATGCCCTTATTGAAAACAGGAGCGATATAGAAAATGTGGCAGCAATTAATCATTTTTTTTAATGTCAATATTTGAAACATCTAAACATCACACAATTTCTATTTTTGCACCCTCAAATAAGAAAAATGAAAACGTTCTTTTAGGTGCCTTTCGTTCAAAAATTGTAATCTCAATTTGCTGTATTGTTATGGATTTCAAAAACTTTCCAAGCTTTTTCCTTCAGTTGGAAAATTACAACTCAGAGGCTGTATTATGTCATCTAAGGGATTCTTTCCAAAATCAACATGTACTTCATTTATTACTTCTAACTTATATAATCAAGTCTTGGATATCTTGGAATATTTTATCCACTTAAAGTAAATGCTGATTTTGAAAAGAATTTCTTACATGATGCAAGCATATAAAATATCTGAGTTATAATTTTACAACTGAGTGAAAAAGTTCTTATCCCACTTCTTATCCAGGGACCTTTGGCGTAAGCATAAAAGCATTATTGACAGCTTACGCAGAGATCCCTCATTCAAATTCTGGCGTGAACAATCTTTCATTTAGTTGAAAAATTACAACTGCTATGAGTTATTTACCAATTAGAATAACTGTGTTAAAATTAATGCAATGTAGAACCTATTCGTCTTCTCCTACTTTACGAAGATTGTTATATGCCCAAAATTTTTCCTTTTTCATGAATGGTAAATTGTTTTGCCCTACCACTGCAGATTATTGAGGTGATATCATCATAAATGTACCCGAAAAATCCATGGAATGTTTTTGTAATTGCATTTAGCTGCTTTAGGCATGCCATTTGTTCACATTCCGTTACTTTAAATAAATGTGTTTTTATGTCTTATTAAGTATATACTACTTTTAGAAATAGCTTATCACTGCAGTACGCCTTTAATTGGTTTAATCTTCATTCATAAAGCTTCTGATCTTATAAACTATCACCTTTAAACGCGGAAATAATTAATACTTCGCAACTTGTCATAAATCTCTTTTGCAAACAATATTCATCACGCATCAAAACATCGCAACATCAATATTTATGACAACTTTTGATCATTGATTCTAAATTGATGATGTGCCTAAACAGGCGGCCGTGACATACTGCTAAATGGGAACTAGCTTTATTCTCCACATCTGAACTAACACACTCTATATCCACGGAAGAAGAATAACGGCTTTATTTCCATTACCATTTCAGATTGAATGATTGGCAACATAAATATTAATGCACTAAGTGATAAGTGTTTTTCAAATGGCCAATTCATTTTATGTCAATTGAAAGAAATGGTTGTTTTAGTTCGACTCAGTGAGTAATGCGATAGTTTTGTGATTCTTTTAACACTTGCTGCAACCATTTCAATCTCTTGATTGACAGCTTAGATATTTTTTTCCGTTTGTGTTTGTGAAATGATAAATCAGATTTAATCTCGTTTTAAAAGAAGTTGATTTATTTCTATAAATGCATTTTTTTCTATGCAGACTGAAGAATTAACACTAAATATCTTGGTATATAACGTAGTCTCGTGTCAAATAATATTTAATAGACAAATTAAAAAAAAAAAAAAAACCTCTTTACCTTTATTTTTGCCTTTTATTACCTTTTATTTTATTTTATTGAAATTCTATAATTTTACTAAAAAAAAAAAAAAAAAAGTTGCAGTCTTATAATATCCTAACAAGATGTTATCCATTTACAGTGATCACATTTTCTTTTAAGAAAAACCTTCCATCTTTTTTTGTTTAAAATTTATGATTGCTGTGTAATTTATGGAAAAAAACGTTACTGCATTTACAAGCTTAAAAACAAAACAAAAAAATCTTTAGTACGGCGGATATTTATGAAAGTCAAGGCTTTAATTTTTGATGTACTCTGAATGGTTATAATTATCATCTGAAGTTTTTTCAATAAGCAAATCTACTTTTTCTACATAAAATTCTCAGAAAACGCAATTATGAAACGATTTTAAGAAATGACTAATTAAAATAAATGATGAATTAAAAATATGTACTATATATATACGGAAACATAACGCAAACATAACGTTGCTGACATTTGGATAAGTTTTGACACCTCTCCCCCTTCCGATATCATACGTTATCTTCGACCCCCCCCCTTCCCCCCCGGTAATGATATCGTTATCAAAGTGATTTTTTTTTTTTTTTCGTAATATATATCTTTTGTTTGGAGTAGTATACAAAATTGGATATATTTATTTTTCACATACTTTATCGATTCAAATGAAGATTTTTTAGAATATGGACTAATTGATAGCTATTTTTAGTACAATGTGTATTTTCTTTGTAAGTAAACATATTTGATTAAGAATTTTTAACAAAAATTTTTTAGATATATCATTATAATAATGGCATTCAATAGTGATAGTTCTAAATTTATTTGGTCTCTATGAAATATGGATATAAGAACTAAATAAGGAAGTTAAAGTTTGAAAAAGAAATATTTATTAGTTTATAATAACTATGACTTTTGCGATTATTAACAATTATGTTTTCATTAGTTTTTTGGAAAGAATTATTAGAAGAAATATAAGATATAAGAAGGTGGTGATGATAAGATTTACATATAATTTCATTAGAAATTTATCTAAGCATGTAATTAGATAGGCTTTTATTATTATTATTATTATTAATTTGTTGGAAAAGATGCTTTGTGTTAATAGTAAACAGACCCGAAACATTATACTTTAATGCGTTAGTTACTTTTTCATTTTTCAGTATTTTCCATTCGTTAAAATATTCAGTAGGTTTATTGTATGAGATTGGAATTTTATATATAAATAACTCTATATGACATATAAACTTTATAAAATGGAAATAAAAATAGAATTAAAAAATGAATTGATATTAAATTTTAAAATAAGTCTATATATAATTACATAACAAAACAGATTTTCAATGTAATATCACTCACAATATTAAGGCCTCCAATCTATGATTTAGTTCATGATGCAGTCCATATATGCCCATGATCATTATTAAGGTATTTTTGTGTAGCTGGGTAAATACATTTACATGAAAAAAAGCACTTGCTTCAGATGAATTTTTCGAAAATGAATTATATGTTAAAAACCTTTCTCCGTATACTAAATGGATATTTAAAAGTTTTTGATATTTGAAGATTATTAAAAGGAAATTTACAACTTCTGTCTTTAATTATAAATTTAATGTTAAATTTATTAAAGATTTGATTTGTAAAAGGGATTTTCATTTCAGCATTTGCGTAAAATTTTTTGTAAATGTATGTTGAAAATATTATTTCTTTACATAATACGATCAATATGTATGTGTATATATATATTTATATGTATACAGTAGAACCCCGCAAATCCGGACCCCGATAATCCGGATCTCCGGATAATCCGGATCGATTTGGTCATTTTTTTTCCAAGCTTGAAAAACATTTTTGCTGATTTCTATAACACTAACTTGTTTCATCGTCATATTTTGAATAAAAAAAAACTTTTTCTGAAATCTTTTCGATTTTTTTATTACAAAGTGAACATTTTTCTGTCTGTAAATATTCAATAAGTTTAACATAAAAGTGATTTTGTGTAAGTATGCTTAATTTTATTTCATTTTTTCCTAAGTCTCCGGATAATCCGGATTTTCGATAATCCGGATTGGGTCTGGTCCCAATTAATCCGAATTATCGGGGTTTTACTGTATATATATATATACATACATATATATATATATGTATATATATACTGTAAAGCATCGTTTATACGACGATCACTTATACGACGTTTTAATGTGGTCCCGATTCATTCCTATTCATTTTAATATAAAAATATATCTTTTATACGACGCACAAAATCGTTTATACGTCGATTTTTAGATTTTGTATAGGTTTATTTTTGTTTACTTTTCTTGTGTATTTTACGAACGAGCGGAAGTTGGCAGCTATGAATGACACCAAAGAGCGTGTTTAAATGCACTCCACATCATAAAAATGTGGGCTGGTGTTCGATTAGTCTGAAAAATCAGCTTACGTGTAACAGATTACACTGGGAGGGGTGATTCTTTTTTCGGTGATGGTCAGCTTTCCCGACCTGCTTTAAGTTGCAAATAGACTATCTTTCTAACTGTTATCAGTATTGGCGACTTTTAGTTGGCCACGTGAGGTTTTTGATCTTTGACTTTAAATGGAAAGGAAATGATGTACTGTAAATGAGGAATCTTTCGGTGAAACATAAGTAAAGATACGCATATTTAAATTGCTTATTAATTCTCACTCCCCGTTTTTTTTTTTTTTTTTTTTTTTTTGGTTTTTTAATTTACAAATTCATGCACATCATCACGTTAAACATTAAAATTAAGTAAAAATAAAATTAATTCTAGTTTTGGAAGGGAAAATCGATTATACGTCGTTATCGTTTATGCGACGTATTTCGGTAGTCCCTTCAGCGTCGTATAAACGATGCTCCACTGTATATATAAGTTATTAAATTTAATGGTTCATATATAGTAATACAATTAATGGTTTTATATATATATATATCAGAGACATGTTTAGAGTATGACTTATTGTAAATACATTCAAACATTGTGCAAGCTGTTTCCTTTTTAATAACAAAGATGTATATTTTCGAATTTCGAAATTAAAATGTTAATTGCCAAGAGGAGATATTTTAAATATACGATTGAATTATAAATTCATAGGAATTATAAATTCATAGGCCATACATTGGCGACGTGAATAGTAAAAGTAGACTGACTAGCAAACTTAACAAAAAAAAAAAAAAAAAAAAAAAAAAAAAAAAAAATTACACTCCCCCATTCTCTCCACACCCTCCATCTTAAAAAGAAGAAGAAGAAGGGAAAAAACAGGAACGAAAGATAAAATTGTTATTGATTAACAGCAGCATCAGAATCTTGAAAACTGGCAAACTTATAGCCACCGTAACCTGAGCCATTAAATTGATGCTAGAAGGAAACATTATATCCATGATGAAATCAACCAATAACTGTTCACACTTCTTGATTTGCGATCTCGTTTAAATTCTGGCTTCCGGATTACGAAAGAACAGGAAATGTCGCGAAATATTATTAGATTAATTATGAAGCGATATAAAGAAAAAAAAAAGGACAGTTGTCAAATGTGTCTACTTTAAATCAGTCTTATCATATTATATATATTTTTTTCATTATATAATTTTGAAATTTCCTCTAATTTATAAAGGAAAATAATTCACAAATTATATTGAAACAAAATTAAGGCAATTTACATAGAAATACTATGGAAATCTCCTTTACATGTAATAAGAGAAATATATTATTAATATATCAGAGTTTTAAATGAGAAAATAATAATAATAATAATAATAATAATAATAATAATAATAATAATAATAATAATAATAATAATAATAATTAAACATAAATTTTACAAACATCTTTGGAATGTTTTAAGTATATATTTTTAAATAAATTAAAAAATAGTATGATACAGCGACTTGAATTCGAAAATTGACTGAATAGCAAACTTAACAAAAAATTAATCTCCACCCCGCAAAAAAAAAAAAAAAAAAAAAAAAAAGAGGGAGAGAGAGGGGATATTTTTTTAATGATTAACAGCAGCAGAATGTTAAGAATTCGTCAACTTATAAAGAATCTTTTAGACTCCGTAAACTGTGTCATTTAATTTATGTTAGAAGGAAACATTACATCCATGATGAAATCAACCAGTAACTGCTTACATTTCGTGATTTGCGATCTACGATGACAATCAATCATACACAAATATAATCATGATTTTTAAAGATAAACTATATTTCGTCACTAATTTCTCCTGAACATCATGTTTTTCGGAAAATTTAGCTAAAAGTTTCGTTTCCGAAATTTTTTTTTATAAATATTTCCGTCAAACCCTTAAAAATCTTCAGATTTATATGCTGTACTCGTATCGTAATTAATTTCAATATTAGAAGATATTTTCTTCCTTAAAATTACGTAAATATATTATTTTCTATATTTATATATTTTTTACGTAATTAAATTTTTTTACTTCTTGAAATTAAATTACTTCATTGAAAAAATGTGATAGCAATTCATTCATTTATTTTTGTTTCCCTTAAAATTACTAACAATTGAGCATCCCAATCCAAAACATATCTATTGTTTCGTTGTCATAATTTAACCTTTTCTGTAAATGATTATTTAAAATTTTAACTTTCTTAAAAATTACTATTTTTTTTTTTTTAAGTAAGAAAGAATGTTTGTTGAAAGAAAATTTCTTTTCTTCTCGCATTTTACAATGTTTGTGATTGTGAACATTGTACTACCTGAAATAAAGTAACAAAAAAAGTTTAATATATTTATCTATTTTTTTTCCTTCATGTATCTATTTATCACCTACAAAAAAAAAGCATTTCTTAAAAATCAAATTCATTTTTGAAAATCAAGAAAAGAAGTTTCTTATCATAACAGTTATTTTTACAGAAAAAAATTGTCAAAATTAATTTCTATTGAAAAAAAAAATAATAATATAAATGACAATCCAGGTTGGCATTTTTGCCGGCAAAAAAGTACTTTCAGTGACAAAAATTGAAAAAAAAAAAAAAAAAAAAAAAAAACAGAGCAAAAATGGAAAAAGCTGGCAAAAATCGCAAATTCTTATCTGTATGTAATGCAAATTAAAATCTATAAGCTATTAAGGATAATAATAGCATAAATAATTTAAATAATTAAGTTTAATAACATATTTAATATTTTTCTTAATTTACTAATTAATAAATATAATTAAATATTTTGCATGTTTTAAATCTTTATAAAACTAGTGGGATTCAGTCTAATAATTAAGAATAAAAGAACCAAATTAAAAATCAGATATTTAATTTTTTTTTCTTAAGTAAAGCATTTTGTCAGCCATTACTATTTTTTTAATTATCAAAAGATTTTCTATAACTTTGCAACTTTTGTTTTATGTAATGAGTCTTTAAAATATGTAAATATTTAACTCTTTGATACTAATTTGTATAATTTGTATTTATCTGATGAAACTAATCTGTTACAGATTTAAAAAAAAAATAGTAATAATTGAATTGAAAATTATATATTGCAAAAAAAAAAAAAAAAAAAAAAAAATTCATGTCTTGTTAGGAAACTTGTTATATATATATATATATATATATATATATATATTAATAAAAGTTAATATTCTTTCATAAAATGCTTATGTATACTTTATGTAATTCAAGAGTTCAAAAATAAATTTAAAATATTGATTTTTTAACTATTAAGTTTCTTTTTTCTTTCATGTAATATTTTTTCTCTTTTTCTCGGGGAAAAAAAAAAAAAAAATTAAATGGACAGCCTATTTTTGCCACCAATTTTTCAAAAACTGATTTTTACGAGGTTTTTCCGCCTATGGCAAAAACTTGCCAGCCTTGGTGCTAATAATGATGGTAATAATAATATAAAAGTTTTATTGAATAATGCTTATATTATTTACATTAAATATAAGATCTACAGTTTCTCTAATTTAAGATATTGCTAACTCACAAATTTTTAAGAAAAATATTTAAGAAAATAAAAACAAAAGTAAAAATAAAATAATTGACAGTATTTTCGTTCAATACATTTGTTTGTTTGTTTCACGGCGAAAATTTAAATATTTATCTGATTACGACTCTTAAAAATTCAGAAAAACTCAATTTTAAGATTTTAAACATTCTTAATGTAAGGTATCCTGGGGCAATAACGCCAGGCGGGGTAATAACGCCAAGTGCTTATATTTTACATAATTATGAAATAATCAGGTAAATGACACCCATGTGCTCTGCGCAGAAGGGTTTTGAGTCATATAAATCGCAAAAAACAGCTTCAAGATAATTTGTTTCATTTTTAGGTATTATTGTTTTTACAAACAACTAAAATTAACGCTTGATCTAAAATTTGCGAGATACGTTTTGTGATGTGAAGACTATCTTTTTATCCGGAAATACTTTGTTAATTACATAAATTTGTAGTGCATTTCATGTATTTTAAAAATGTTGTTGAAGATTTTGGATATCTTCTCGAGATAATTTGTAATTTAAAATGTACTGCGCAATAACTATACCGGGGTAATAACGCCAATCCTTGACATTAATACCCCGGTTGATTCCCTACAGTGGCCGAGTTACATCCTAAATACTGATTCAAATAAACACAGTTAAAACTGCGCAATGTTTCACATACTTATATTTAAGCGGTCCTTTTTAAGCAAAAAGAAGCTCACGGTCTGATATTCTTTTGCCTCATCCCCCCCTCCCACACCACACCTTTATTTTTCTTAAACTTTCACAAAAAATTAACATTTTCAATAGCTTAGAATGCAATTTGTCAATTTCTAAGTTTGTAGAGTTTGTATTTTTAGAATTGGGCTATCTACATGCAATTATTCCATCTTATTTTATAGTTTTGCTTGTATGGCGTTATTACCCATATAGGTGGGTAATAACGCCAAATAGCATTGGTCAAGAAAAAACGCCATTACATTTTATGAATACATATGTGTTAAATTATTTTATTTTATATAGATAGTCAATGAGTTGCTGTATCAGATCCTATATTTGTTTGAAAAATACAATCTAAAACTAAGCCGTGAAAATTGGTAAAACCTTAACGTGGCGTTATTACCCCAGGGTACCTTATATTGCAGATATAAATT
This sequence comes from Maratus speculifer, assembly GCA_964019185.1. Taxonomy (NCBI): domain Eukaryota; kingdom Metazoa; phylum Arthropoda; class Arachnida; order Araneae; family Salticidae; genus Maratus; species Maratus speculifer. The sequence goes on from OZ025292.1 coordinate 363,377,149, forward strand.
AACTAAAATATTTGAAAAATCAAAATATTTAATTTTTTGAGAAATTCTTTCCTCGAAAATTATTTAAATATATTAATAACAAAGTTTCCACTGGCAACTATTTATTTTTTCTACCGCTATTTTTAAAAATTATTAATTTCCTTCGAAGATAAGTAGTTGAACAAATAATAATAATAATAATAATAATAATAAATAGTCGCCTGTGGCTGTAAATTGTACTGTAAATAATCCAATTAAAAACCAAAACTCATGAAAATCTTTTATTTTTCCAGATAGCAGTTTGCTTAAGTTCAAGAGATATACAGAAAAATGTCGCATTAATTTTCATGAAATGCGAATACTCTACAGAACAGGCTATGGCTTTAAGGGTTTCTTTAGTTAAAAGTTGGGGACTTCTACAATGTGAAAATGACTGTGCCACAGGTAAGAATATTTGTTTCTCGTCAAATTATTTTTACAACAAAGGTGTTTATGGTCATTTAATTTCTCATAAAAATTTTTAAATATAACCATGTTATAGAATTGCAAGTTGGAACTTAAACTCTAGTATTTGATTTTTTGTTGGAAATTTAAAATCTTATTTTATAACTAAGGCTATTCTTAAATCCAAAAGGGGAACTTTATGACATAAGCTTTAGTTTATTTTTGTTTAGAAAAGATGAAACTAGCAGGTGTTGTTGCTCAGAAATTATGTAGTCAACTTGTTTTTGCACCCTTAAACATGGGCTCCTGCAGAAGAAAATCCAGAAAGGTGCAAGATTTATGAAGAAAAATGACTAAAATCTACAACACAAATACTTTTGAAAATGAATAAAATAAAATAAAATAATAATTTCTTATGATACCTCCCATGAAAGACAATTTTTACCATAGCAATATAAAAAATAACACAGAAATCTAACAAATAAGAAAAAATTTAAAATACAAAAATAAATTTCTGCTGACTTTTTTCAAAAAATTAAAATAAACAATTTTTGCTTTTTTTAATCAGGAGGAATTATGTGTTTCCTCTTAAACCCCTTTTAAGATAATTTTTAACACATGAAAATGAAATGAAAACAGAATTTTGTATTATCCTTTGCGGGGGAAGACAGCAAGTCTCCCCCCCCGCCCCCCGCCCCCCGCCTTTTCGATGAAAAATCCTTTGTTGTTTTTTCTGTTAGTGCATAATTAATTTAAGTCACTTGGAAAGAGTAGATTTTACGAATGTTAAAATATATTATTTCTGTCTTTTTCCCCTTCAAAATCATATCACAAAACGAAAGGTTGGTTAATTAAATTTCATAATCCATAAAAAAGTAACGGACCTCTTAGATTGCCTCTTGCCGGTACCTAAGTATTTCATGTAAAAGTATTTTTCCATCTTCAACAGCTGAAAATTTTCTGATACGTTTTCAAACTCCTCTTTAAAAGTAAAAACGTGAAACTTGCCAAGGTGATTTTTGGTGGGATGTATAAGAGGCCGTGTGATTTCATTTTTTGCTCAGTTAATTAGAATTTGATTTATAAACAATTATTTTCTTAATATGACCATTTTTTTTTCGTTCCCAGATTTTTTGCTTCTGAAAATTCGGTTCAAAGTGCCAACTTTGACGGCCTTTTTTTGCAATATTTTCAACTTTATCAAAAAATTGCCAATCACGGCACATTATGCAGTTTCTACATAAGAGAATTTGCCAGTTTTATGCGTATGAGAGCAAAAGTGAATTTAAAAATAAACAGTTTGGATTGAAATATACCCTTAACAAAGCTAGTCATTTTTTCTTGCACTTTATGAAATTTTAACACTATATCTGAACAAGAGAACTTTGATTTATTGCAAGACCTTATCATATTGTAACACGTACTTCAACATTTAATGTCTGTGTCAACATTGAAACACATTATTATTTCTTCGAAAATGCTACTAAGAGAAGATGCCGATTTCTCGACCACACACGTTTTGAAGCGGCAGCGCTTTTCACACCTTCAGCACACACAGGCAGCGACATTTTATTGCTGCGGAAACGACAGCGCAAATACACACACGAACAAATACACCTTGAAAGGCAGATCAAAAGTTGCCGCTATCAAACTCTGTGGTTTGCACTTCCTTCCTAATAAGTCACAGAAGGCGACAAATATTGGTTTTTGAATATATCTTAAGCGCACTTACCATTTTTAGAAAAAACCCGCTTTATGAACTCTTTTTTTTAATATGCCTCTGATAACTTCGGTTAAGACTATATTTTGAAATCCAAATCCACTACTTTTCCAATACAATCAAGTAAACATTTCTAGCACATTTATACAGGTGTTTTACAATTACTAATTTGAAAATAAATAAATAAATAAACATTTTTATAGTTTTCTAAAATTTTTCTAAAGTTCAAATCCACTATTTTGCCGACAAAAAATAAAATAAAATAAAATAAAATAAAATAAATAATAAAAATAAATAAATAAATAAAAATAAAATAAAAATCAATCAAATTTGAATAAATGGGTTCAGCACTTTTTGTTGTATTATACAATTTTCTTTTCCTTACAGTGGTGAGTGCAGTCACTCCACATTTTGTTTTAGTCATTGGCTCTAATTTGTGTTAATATTTTGTTAAGACAATGAAGTTTTTTTTAAATATATATTCCTTTTTAAAATTAATGATTCTACAAGTTTATTTTCTAATACTATAACTCAATTGCTCATATCTGAATAAGTACTGAGCCCATAGAGTCTCTGTGTGGCCCTGGCCACGTTATTCATTAAACATCATTAATATCGACACAAATCTAATCTTACAATTTCAGTATAAGAACATTAATATTAAAAAAGAAAAAAAATATATGCTTCAATTTCTTGTTTCATCAAAACTAGATTTTTCTAATATTCGAATTACATCTCATTACGACAAATTGAGGTAAGTCATGAAACTTTTCTACTCAACAATTTTGTCTGGAATTTGGAAGATTAATTCGTTTTTTATCATTCAAGAAAAAAAAAGAGAAGATATAATTATAACTTAATTCTATGAAACATTCCTTTAACTAAAGACTGATTGAGTTCAGTTAAAAAAGAGTTATGGTCATTAAAAATTCCATTGTGAGGGGGAAAAATGAATTATATAGCTTTTTTCCAACCAAAGTCGACATTCATCAGGTTTTAATTTATTAAAATATATGGCAACACAAAAGCGAGTGAATATTTAATAGACAATCCAGAACATTCATTTAATAAATTGCAGAAAAGTAGAATTAGAAGAACAGTACATGATTTTCGATAACTAGAAAAGTTAGCTTATGATGAAAGTTTTTATTATTATAAAAATTAAAATTGTGTATTCCATCCATTGAAAAGAATGTCTCTGTTAACAAAATATAGAGTAACTAGCAAAACCCACAGCTTTACATGCGTTGTACTTGAAATATGCCAGTTGTATTTGTTTGCATATTTTTATTAAAATAATTACACTGCTACGGATAATTCAAAAATTACTGATTAATCTACATTATAACTAAACTTTATTATGACTCTACATTAGGCGTAAACGAGAGATAAATTAATGAGAAAAAATAAAACTTATTCTAAAAAAATGGAAATTAAAAATATATTTTGAAACTTTTACGCTCATTTCATTTGAAGTCTTGAATTTTTTTCGAAACCGTACTTACCAACCATTCACATTTTAAAAAAGTCCTTCCGGCAGAATCGGGAGGAAGAGTTAGCTTTCATATACCTTATTTACTTATTTATTTATTTTAAATTAAGTTATATTATTCAAACATACGAAGCTCAAATTAGTGGAATCCGATTATATAAGATTGAATACTAATTTTTGTCAATACTGAATATTAATGGGAAATTTTAGAAATTAGTCATCTTTTATTCAAGATGGTTTTATTTTAAGCGATTCATAAGGTCGCCAAATTCCACGATATCATGAAGTGTATGACATTTTAAAACAACATGATGGATAAAACAAACCAATGAGCTTGGTCGAAATCTTAATTCACATGCACATTCACATCGAAATCGATTAATATATACGAGCGCTTTTGCTGGCAAATTGATTGAAAAAAAAATATCACCCACATTAGAAATTCAAACTGCTATATGTTAGGCGTTTTTTAAGGTAAAGACAAAGCAAAAAATACTCCGGAATCCATTATTAAGATTAAACACTTTAGAAAGAAACTTTATTCAAATTTTTATTTTTTGTTTGTACATCATTATATACTTAAAAGATTTTTAGCAAACTTAAATGGCCACCATTTTGAAACAAGATGGCAGATAAAGTTGGCCAGTGAACTCAGTCAAGACTTTGACATGTTCTATGTGGGCACGAAGTTATATCCAAATCAGTTTATTAAAATATGCGTATTATTGAGTGATAAATTTCAGACCGTTTCAAAATGTCAATCACATTGGAAATTAAAAGTAGGGGAAACTGGGGTACATTGATACTTGGGGCACATTGATAACAACATACAGAAAGATTTGGAATGATTCAATAGTTTGATGAAATGTTATGGGTGATTAATTGTTTTTGTAGGTCAAAAGTAAATTTGAGTTGTACAATTGAAATGGTATGATACAACTGTTCCAGTATTTTCAGTCGAAAAGAATACCCTCCCTGGCAAGTAACGCTAATCTTTATCAGTACCTCGTTCTTTATTTTTAGATAAATTATGATGGGTTGGATTTGCGACTCATTTTATTTAAATGGCTGCATGGGGCACAATGATACAGTCTTTGTCGGGGCACATTGATACAATCTAAATCCTTTACTAGTTCATTTTTTCATTGCCTTTTATTATTTTTTTTTTTACCATACACTCCTTAATTGAACCATTTTTCGTCAAAAATTTCTACTATTAGTTTTTATTGAAGTGAAATAGCTCTAATTTCTTTATATTAGAACATTTTATATTTTTGCAAACAGAAGGTGTACAAACTTACACAATATCTAGTGCTAGTAGAATTAACAAAATCAATGGATAGCCTGGCAAATCTCAAATTTATATCGATTCTCCAGAGAAAAAAAGTATTATCGACATGAGAAATGCTAAGTAAGAGAATTAAGCTGCAGAACAGTACATGATAATTATATTATAAACATAATTTTTAATATAATTATCCTTTATTTTCTGTTTGTAAACCGATTTATAAACAGAAAACCTGGTAATTCTGTCACCTTTGTTAAGAAAGAAGAGAATTCTGGGATTAAAGTGCCAGATATGACAAAGTTACCACAGCCAACAAACAGACAAGAAACAGCCAGAACATGAGGTCATTATACATTTCATTTTGATTGCTTTGATATCGCTTACAAATAAATTGTGTACGATTTTAATGTCTATAAATATATATAAAATAGTTTGCTAACTATTTTTCTGTGAAAAATATGCATTGGTGTTATTTTGTCTCCATTTTTCCCAGACGTTTCAAAGTGTATCAATCTGCCCCGGGTATGGGGTACTTTGATACAAATTACTTTTTTTGATTTTTTTAAAATTACATGCAAAGACAATATATAAAACAACGATTGTACATTTTTGTAACACACTACACAGGTTTTGCTGACATCACATTGAAAAATAACTTGAATTTTCTGCTTTCTAGACACCAAAAAATTTTTTTGAAAAAAGATGTATCAATGTCCCCCAGTTCCCCCTACTATAACTCAGCCATTTTCCATGATATAAATGAAACAAAAAATACTCTGGAATCTTTGTATTAAGGTCAAACACACACACAAAAAAATCCTTTTAAATTTCTTAGTTTTTTGCACCTAATTTTAAAATTTAATTTCTTAAAAAAAAATTAATATTCCTCCATTTTGAAACAAGATGGCGAATGGAATTGGCCAACGAACTCGGTCCAGACATCGGTATGTACTACGTACGCACCAAGCTACATCCAAATCGGTTTATAAATACGCGAGTTATCACGTGACAAAAATCAGATCATTTCAAATTGTGAGCAACACTAAAAATTAAAAGTGCTATAACTCAGCCATTTTTAAGATACAAACAAAATAAAAAATGATCTGGAACCTTTATATCAAGTTCAAATACATAAAAGAAAAATCTTTTTCAATTTCTCACGCTTTTGTATCTAATTTTAAATTTTAAATTTTAAATTTTTTTTTAAATAACCGTCATTTTGAAACCAGAGGTTTGGATGGAACTGGCTAATGAACTCGAATCAGGCCTCATTATGTACTATGTACACACCAAGTTACACCCAAATTGATTCATAAATACACGTGTTATCACGTGACAAAAATCAGATCGTTTCAAATTGTCAGCCATACTCGAAATTCAAAGTGCTATAACTCAGTCATTTTTTAAGGTATAGACGAAAGAAAAAGCGTTCTGTAATCTTTGTTTTAAGTTCTAACACATAAAAGAAAAATATTTTTCAACTTTTAATTTTTTTCAAATTTAATTTTAATTTTTAATTTAAAAAATTTTAAATGTCTGCCATTTTGAAACAAGATGGCGAATGATGCTGGCCAACGAACTCGGTCGAGACATTTGTATGTACTATGTACATACCAAGTTTCATTCAAATCGGTTCATAAATACGATAGTTACAGCATGACAAAAATCAGATATATATATATATATATTTTCCATAAGTGTTTTCCCGTCCGTGTGTTGCCTCCGGACGGCTGCAATAGGTAGCTTTTTACTTTTTGTAATGAAAGCTACCTAAAATGCTTCTTTCAAAAAACATGCATGAATATTTATGCAAACATTTCACAGCATATTTCAAACCAGGGCCGTAGCTAAGCTAGAGAGAAGTGTGGGGGGGGGGGGGCTCAGACCCTCCCCATCTAGCACTTAGACTTTAATAAGAAACATAGTAACTACAATGTGAATATACACTAATTTATCTTTCTGCATCAGAGAGAGATCCCCCCTACATTTTCTTGAGTCTCCCCCCCTGTCCATTATCCACTTCTAGCTACGGCCCTGTTTCAGATTATATGTCCGATAGCCACAGAATACAGGCATTAATCATCATTTTCATTCTTCGATTCAAACCAACACTGTAAAAAAAAAGGGGGGGGGGGTATATATTTACAATAAAAGGTGCTGACATCACGACTGCCAGCACAGCTGCTGTAAAATTTAAACTACTTTCTATAAGAGTGCTGTAAAATTTCTTAAATTTGTAGACAATCACGTTGCTATTAGCTGCATGGTTCCCGTGAAAGGTGTATTTCAATTTTTATTTCACTTGTTTTGCTTAAATTTGCTTTCATATCATTGGTACTTAAATTCGATTTTACAGTATCGCTGCTTGAAAAATTGTGTAAAGAAACACAAAGTGTAGGAAAAATCACTATATTTTACAAGATGATCCTCTCCCCTTCCCCTTCTCTCCCCAACTCCCCGGTTGCTGTAAAATTTACAAGATGTTGTTATGGTGGCAAAAATATAATAAACGCCACATTTTTGTGATTGGCCGTGATCGCTGTTCTATATTGTATAATACAACAGGTCCATTTTTAACTTTTTTTTTCTGGAACAAATTGATATAAGCACTTTGATAAAGAAAATCAGTTCTTAAACATCTTGACTGATTGTCTTTATTTTTTGCAGAATACGAGAATTTGAGCACATCTAAACACCATGAATGTAGCATACTAAAACAAACGTTCCTCACATAATAAAGAAACATTTTTCATTTTTGACAACTGCGAATTGTGCGGGTTCACTTGTCCGCCACAAAATGTAATCTCAATAAATTTTCACATTTCACAAACGCCAAGAGAAAATGTCTTGGCATACAATAGATTCCAAAGCCGGGCTAAAAAAACGTACATGTAAAAAGGACCGTTATATTATAAGCAATGGGAAAATTTTAAAATGAGTGGTTTTAAGAATACAACAATTATCACTCACGGTGAAAAAAAGCGCAGCGCACAGTTACCCTAAAACAATGTTACACAATCGGTAAAAATTAAGATCTTTATACAAGACAAAATGAGATGATAGGAAATAAAAATAGCAGTTATTTAAAACAGAAAAAATATTTAATTCATTTGATATTTAATCAACTGAAAAGCAAGAAAGAAATATCTAAAAATGAAGTGATATTTTAAAACTACTTTATTATTTGTTTTCTATTTATTATTATTATTTTATATGCAATTTGGAGACGAACACTCAATAAAAATACCTATTAAAAATTTATTTCTTTTAAAATTAACTTTTATAAGAACGGGGGGAAGGAACTAACATTTGAAATATTAATATTAGAAATATATATAATAAAATATGTGTTACTTCACAGTTGTCTTCAAGAGTACTGAAAAATTTGTCAAGTCTGGGGAAAGTCTCGTTGCTTTGGTTGAGTTGTGCAGACAGAGTGACATATGGGTGATTCTCAAAATAGGGGACAATTTCAAAAATGAAACCTTAAAAAAAATACTGTTAGCAAAATTTCTGAAAAAAATTGGTGTTGTTAATATAGTAATAGGTATACTTTCGATGTAGTCAGCAGAGCTAAATATTTAAAAATCAACTTAAAACTAGTTGGATGTGTCAATCCCGAAACTTTCTTCTATCTCATAAGTACATTTTAATATATATATATATATATATATATATATATATATAAAAAAAAAAAAAAAAAAAAACGTGGTGACTCCAAAGTTACCCACTATCGAATTTCCTCGAACATTTGACCTAGCCTAATGAGATTCTGGTATCCGAAAAGCCTAAAACGCAAAATTTAATTAATATTCTGAGAAAAGGAGCTTAGTTGTGCCTCATCTTGGGTAATTTGTACTAAAACCTAATAAGCATCTATTGATGTCAAGACCTAACAGAATATGAAATTTGATGGAATTTCGTCCATTAGTTCTTGAGATATAATTATAAGAAAAAATTTGCAAAACGTAGCACAGCAACACCATATCTTGGACAAATTATGCCAAAATGTAAAAAAAAAAAGTCTAATTATGTTATGATGTAAAAGAATCTGAAGTTTGATGAAATTCTGTGCATTAGTTCTTGAGATATAGCTAGTTTTTTTTTTTTTTAAACGTGTAAATTATAGCACAGCAGCACGATCAGTTGAAGGATTTATAACAAAACATAATCATCGTGTAATTATGTTATACATCATTTTGTAACAAAATCTGAAGTTTTATGAAATTCTGTGCTTTGGTTGTTGAGATTTGGTTGTTGTTTGCTATCGGAAAAATCGTGCAAAATGCAGCATAGCTGCACCACCTGTTGCAAGGTTAATACCAAAATGTAATCAGCGTCTAATTATGTTATATATTCTAGTTTAACAGAATCTAAAATTTGATGAAGTTCTCTGCATTACTTCTTGAGATATAGCAATCGCAAAAATCGTGCAAAATGTAGCATAGCAGCGCCACCTATAGGGCAGTTCACACCAAAACCTTATCAGCGGCTATGTATCTCAAGGTATCGCGGAATCTGAAGTTTGGTGAAATTCTGTGCATTAGTTTTTGAGATATAGCTATCATGAAAAACATGAAAAACGTGGCATAGCAGCGCCACCTGCTGGCCAATTTACACCAAAACTTAATCAGCGTCTATGTACATCAAGGGGTCACAGAATCTGAAGTTTGGTGAAATTCTGTGCATTAGTTCTTGAGATATAGCAATCTAGAAAATCATGAAAAACGTAGTATAGCAGCGCCACCTGCAGGCCAATTTTCACCAAAAACCAATAGACACTAATTCATATCAAGGTCTAACTGAATATAAAATTTTATTAAATTTCGAGCATTAGTTCTTGAGATAGAGCGCCCACAAATTTTTTGTCACATACAGACAGACAGACTCACAGACAGACACACAGACTCACAGACAGACGGACAGACTCACAGACAGACATTTTCTAAAAATAGTCAAAACGTGTTCAGGACCTTCTAAAACGTATAAATCCGTCGAAAACCGGAAATCGAAAATTTTCATGAATCCAATACTTTCTTCTTGTAAAGATAGAAGAAAGTAATAAAGATAGAAGAAAGTAAAAATAATTAGTATTTTTTGAGCCATGCTAATGACAAAACAAATTGCATGGAATAAATATATTATGAAATTTTTATTTTCTTCCAGTTTAAATATTTTTTTCTCTATTTATTAGCCTTCCTTTTCAGCAAATGGTTTCCATTTTTACATATATACATATAAGGAGAATAAAAACATTACCAAAGAGCAAACTTTGTTTACATGAGCAACATTCTGACACTAACAATGTAAGAAGCTGTCTTAGTGATTTTCTGACAGATTTAATGCATATTTTAGGGATAATAAATGTAATACCTAAATTTATATGTAAAATTAAACTTTATAAAAGATACATTATAAGCAATGGTTACATTTATGTACATGTACATAGGAGTCTTTAGCATGGACAGAAAAACCATGCTAATGACACTGATATCTGGCCCCACCAGTGGCCGCGAGGTTCTGACCTCCAAACTGGTAGACGGTAGGTGCTGGGTTCGAACCCAATCGCGACCGTCGGCCTAACCGTTCGAAGTTTTCCGTGGTTTTCTTCGAACCTTGCGTAAATACGGGTTAGGTTCCCTTAGAAAGACCCCCACGGAGGGCAACCCACCCCATAGGGCCTATATCCCATAGCGTAGATAATCGGCCGACAAAAATACACCACACCACCACCACCGACACTGATATCTGTCCATGCTAATGACAAATTTTAATTTAAATAACATTATGAGCCATAATATAATCACAATGCAATAGTCCTTTCTGGGGCTTTTTAAAACACAAAAGTTCTATGCAAATAAATAAAATAAAAATTTTAACTATAAAATAAACATGAAAATTATTATCCATTCTAATGACATACAATTGATGTACGCCCCTAATATTCAACTTCTATTCTTAAAATACAATACATGCTTCTATTTTCTGGCTGGGATAAAACGGCTACTTATTGCCATGGAGAAACTTTATATTTTACAAACTATTGTCATATGTGAAAATGAAATTTTGATTAATAATCAGCTGTTATAGTATGACCTTGTTTTGAAAATCGAATATGGAGGACAAACTTTAATTCTTTTTTTATGTACTATAATTTTATTTTTAAAAAGATATTTATTGGATAAATCCTCTCCTTGATTAATATAAAGAAAGAATAACATTTGTTTATTTTATAAACATGATATTAACTCTTGAAAAATGCTAGTATACACAAGGCACTGCTGCTGTGGACATCCATGCTAATGACATTTTGAATCTTTATTCTGTTATTTTAAGGTGTTTTTAACTAAAAAGTGAGTAATTCTTGAGTGCAAATAATGAATAATATTATGAAAAACATATCTAAATATAAAAACATGACAGAAAACCTCTCATTTTTTTTTTTTGTATGCCGAAAGACATAAATTGTCCCCTATTTTGAGAATCACCCATATGAGACAGAAAGAATTCAATTTTTACTTCATTTTTTATTTGAATTCGCTTTCACAACATCGGTTCTTGAATTCGATTTCACCGCAAGATCACAACACGTTTTTACAGTGAGATCCATTTAAAAAGTATTGATGCAGATTTAAATAAAAATAAAAAGTTAAAAACATCATAACTTTTGAAGCTCAGTAATTTAAATATATATATATATATATATTTCTGAAAATATTCTTTAGAATTCTTCTGATGTAACATACCTAAAGATTTCAAAATATATTTCTAAAGATTCAAGGAAGGAAGCCCATTGTCAATATTATTAAAGAAAAAAATAAATCCAAGGCGGAAGTTTATTATCACTGTTATTTTTATAAATAATTCCTATCCGGCATTTCCTTTGGAACAATCGAATCCAGGTCCGATCTGGCCTGAGTATGTGGGAAAATTAAGTCCGGATTCAAACACTATATAACTCTTTGCTGCAGATCTATCTCTAAGGCTGGATATATTAAATTTCTGAACTCATATTGTCAAAGTAATATCAGCTCATGTAATACATTAATAACTTATCATGGCCCCAGGCAGGTCCATTGAAAATTATTCATATTTTAGTAATTTTATAAGTCCTGACAATTTTAAAATTGTTCAATTGGACGGTCGGCCCACTTAATTTTTTCATAGTCCTGTCTCGGTCCGTTAACAAAATTGTCTTTCTTCTACCAAACCGGACCAGCCCGTTCAAAAGTTTGGATTCTTTTTGGAAAGTACGGGCAGAGACGTATGAGCTTATCTAGTTTTCTACTCAGGTGTAAATAACAATGACATTTACTCCTCCTTCGATTTCTTTTTTCTGTCAAAAAATATATTAGTAATAATAATAACAATAATAAACCTGCAAAAAAATTAATGATGTTTAATACAGTAATTAAAAATAACATTGGTAAAAGTTATTAAATATATACAATATACTGTTAATGTTCTTAATAGTATTCAATAAATGCAACAATTGCTGAATTCTAGATTAATATTAAGGATATGTCTTTGTTATTTTTGCGTATTTTAAATTGCCAATTTTTGTTTAGGGCCGTTTGAAAGCCGATCAGATGTACTCATGTTGTCCATCAGAAAAATCTTTACAGTGTCTGCGAAACGGTAAGTACTTTTGAAAAAATTTTACACATTGTTAAAAATCTTTCTGTGAAATGATGGAAATTTACAGGCTGTCATTTTTCTCAAACTTTAGAAAATTTGCAGAGAGTTGAAAACCGAAGTTCTGTTCAAAGAAAAAAAAATCCACATTTTTTTAAATTTTATAATTTTAACATTAAAAAGAGGGATTTGCTTTAATTTGGGATTTGACAAATTTGAGAAGTTATGGAAGTTTTTTAGCTTAAGAAATAAGCATATTTTATGGTTTTCTGTCTGTTGAGGAGGTATAGAATAGAAATATGTCGTTTTCTGCATTAAAAAATGCACATTTTGAGCTTTTAAAAACCAAATTCGTATTGATTTTTTACAGAAATGTAGCTTTTGAACAGATGTTGTGTGGCGCTTAGTGTTTTGAAGCATTTAAAATTCTACTTTCATTCGAGTGAGAGAAATGAAACGAAAAGCAAGATAAAAGTTTAATAATACGGCAGAATGTCAGAGTTAACGCATCAATTTCCAAAAATCTTTTTCGGAATCTAATCTCGATATCGATTAGAAAATTTGATGTAGAAAATCTGATTTTGTTTTGCTTATAAAGAATTAATGAATAGAAAAATTTAAATTACATCAGTTGAGTATAATACATGCATATAAAATATATAAGAAAAAAGAAAATGTTTGTCTGTGTGAGAGGAGAGGGGCTCAACCGTTACCGATATATTTTGGGGTACCGACTTAAAGAGCGTCCCTTTTTTTTTTTTTTTAGGAAGTTACGTTAAAATTTCGCAACAAGTACAGATTTTTTTGTAAGCTATGTGACAAGAATATATAGCACTATTAACTTCTATCTATATATTTAAAACGCTATTTTTTTCCCGACAGTTTGTGAAAAAAAAAAAAAGACTACTTCATCAAATTACATGATTCTCATTTTAAATAAGATACCTCGTCCAAATTTGTTATCGTGCTTCCTGGACGTGTGATAATTCATATGTCCATTAAAAAAAAAAGTAATAATTCTTGCAGTGGTGAATATGGCAGTAAAGCCGAATTGATTCACATTATACAGTTGTTTAAGTATCATTTGTTTGGAATTTAAGTCAAAATAATCTCTGTATTTCATCGGAGAAAAGAAACTTTTAAAATAAAAATTTCGAAACATTGTTTCATACTATCTCTATCTTAAGGGTGTTCTTAAATCAAAAAAGGCCAATTTTGTGACACATGCTTTAATTTATTTTTGTTCGGAAATGCTTGAATATGGCAGATGTTATTATTCAGAAACTGTCTAATTGCACTCAATTTTCTGTAAAAAAAAAAAAAATAAATAAATAAAAAATAAATAAATAAATTTTTTATAACAACCTTTCAAAGTTGACACTTTTGAGCACATTTCTCGACGAAAGCAAAAAAACCGGTCGAAAAGCAGGAGAAAAACTGGTGATCGAGTGATCGAAATAGCGTAGAACTGGATAGGTAATTTAATTATCATAAAACGGAAAAATAAGTTCAATTCGAAATCACTTCCATAGTCAGGCATTCCAATTTTATATATTTCTGTTAAAAAATGAATTTGTAAATGTGTCAAAACGTTTTGCGCTTGTTGAGCGGAGGAGTTAAGAACACCCTTAAATAATAAAGAAGCTTGTATTGTTAGAGTATTTTTTTTCCCTTCAAGTTTTAACGGGTTCCATTTGGTGTGTTTATTATTATTATTATTATTTTAATAGCTTCGAGAGAAAATTTATTAATGATATCCAGATATTCAGAAAATTAAAATTATAGACGACAGAAATCTCTCATAACGCTTTAACCCTTTCCGGCACACTGTGCCCGGTCTGGGATACTTAATTTTAATTTCAAACTTGCGAACGACACCAATAATATTTTAGTAAAGTTTTGCTTTTATAATAAAAACTTAAATTAAGGATTTCAAAATACGTAAAAAATTCGTTTGTGAATTCCGGTGCCAGTCAATAATTTCTCATCTTACAAACAGATTTTGCCCGTGCCGGAAAGGGTTAAGTAAAAATAAATTTGCTTTGGATTAGTGTAATCATTAGAAATTAATATACTGAAATTTGTCATAAAAACTGTCTCATGTACTGATATAAAGATGCTTCTCTGGCGCCTTTCGGCGACTATTTCTCGAGACTTCATGATAACGTAACTGCACGTAGCAGTTCATCAAATTCTCTTTGCTCGTAAAAAGAGGGAGGAAAAAGTATGCTAATGAAAGGGTACTTTTAGCTTGTTAGATATTCAATGGCAATAACTGAAGTGCTGACATGAGGCCATATAGTGATAACTGCAGCTTGCGATAAGAAAAAGATAAGGTACACATGTGCGAGGAAACGAGATAGAATAATTTGAACGCAATTATCAATATGGCCGGTATAGAATAATTTGAACGCAATTATCAATATGGCCCTGTCAGCACTTCATGTATATAGCCATTGAATATCTAACCAGTTAAGTGCCATATTCAATGATTGATTTGCCCTTCTACCAGCTTGATTTAACTACTATGACTAAAAGAATATTAAAGGAATGTCAGTGCTAAATGTATTTCGAGTAAATAATTAAAATTCACATAAAGCACAAATAATGTTGCTCACTCGCAAGAAAAGTAATAACTCACAAAAATTCATTTTGCATTTCGTTCTATTAAGGGTGTATTTCGATTCAAACTGCTTATTTTCCGATTTATTTTTGGCTTCATTTTTGCTCTCATATGCATCAAACTGGCAAATTGTCTTATTTAGAAAGTACACAAGGTGCCGTAGTTGTCTATTCTTTGATAAAGGCAGAAAATATTGCAAAAAAAAGCAATTAAAAACGACATTTTGAACCGATTTTTCTGAAGCGGGAGATTTGCGAACGAAAATAAGGGTCCTACTGAGAAGGTAATTGTTTATAAATCAAATTCTATTGAATTGGTTGGTTGGTTGGTTGTATAGATTTTATTGGCACAAGGTCCCTTTAGGGACATGCTGCGCCAAGAACAAGGTAAAGAGAAAAAAAATAAATGCAAACTTTAAAGGATGTAAAATGTAAAAGTCAATTTAAAAAATTAACATAGGCATAGTAAAAAGGTAAAAGCGAAATGATGATATATAAAATTGTAGTACAATAACTAGTCAATAAGATAAAATAAAAAGCTTAAAAAAATAGTTAAAATCATACAAACAGTAAAGTAGTGATACATAACAAGAAATAGTAAAATTGTAAAAACAATGATACTTTTGACAATATTTAAAAACTCAAATTAAAATGGTAAGTGGCAAGATCAATTAGGTATATATTCCTCAAGAACAGTGTTTCTTTCGTCTTCACTTGAGTCATATGACTCTTCCATAGCTTCTTCCACATAATTATTTAGCCTTTTGGGATCTTTCAAGTAAGCAAGAGATAGGTCATGATTTGATTTCCGTTGTTTTTTTGTGACTGTTTGACATTGGTGAGAACCTCGAATAATTTTATTTTCAGATGTCTTTTGATTCTGTTTCACAGCTTGAGCAGAATTGGTCTTTTGGTGGTTAGAAGTAGAAAGATTAACTGTTTTTTTATTGGGTGTAACTGCTTTAGGCTTTTGACTAGTATTAGGTTTTTGGCAATTTGATGCAGAGAGATTAGGATTTATTTTAGATGTAGATGCATTAGTTCTTGTCTGGGGTTCAGTAGATTTTTTCGGTTTTTGTGGCTGAATAGGTTGATAGACTATTGTAACAGGCTCTAAAGACGGTAACCAACGCTCTAATTTAGGGCTAACAGAACATTTAGTAGGGCAACTGACATCTCGTGTTTCTTTCTTTGGGGTACTAGGTTGATTAGGTGATTCTGTCTGGGTGCTTATATGTCTTACAGATTTTGATTGCTGCTTGAGTAAACTAGAATAAGAAAGACCTATAGATGGGGTTCTGGTTTCAACAAGTTTTCGAGCTTCTGGATATGAAAGATTTTGACTGGTTTTTACTGCAAGAATTTCTTTTTCACGGTTCCAAATTGGACAGGAGCGAGAGTATGACGTATGATTACCTTTGCAATTCGCACAGCGTTCTGGTTTTTCACACGATTTACCATCATGGCCGACTTCTGCACAGCGAGGACAGGTAACATTGCCACGACAGCTAATGTTAGTATGACCAAAACGCTGGCATTTGAAACATCGTAAAGGGTTAGGGATATAAGGCCGGACTGGACAGCTTAGGTATCCAGCTTTAATTCTAGATGGTAAATTATGGCTATTGAAAGTTAGTATTATGTGTTTTGTCCGAATAACTTGTCCATTCTTTCGGATAGTAATGCGGCGTGCATCTATTATATTTTGTTCTTTTAAATTTGAGAGAAGCTCTTCTTTTGAGGAGTATAAAAGATCTGGTTCAGATATTACACCGCGACAAGTATTTAGAGTTTGATGAGCTTTAACAGAAACAGCAAAAGAGCCTATTGTAGTGCAATTGACCAGAAGCTGTGATTGACTGGCTGAAGAAACCTCAACCAATAAATCCCCAGAGTGCAGTTTTTTAAGAGTGTGACCGTCGCCAAAAACAGACTGGAATGTTTTTGCGATAAGAAAAGGTGAGATTCTCTTGAAAGAACTATCTGAGAGGCTATCGGTGCGTTTAATTACAAAGAAACGTGTAAATAATGAATTCTGCACAATTTGTTGCTCTCCACATGGGAGAGAATTATTTGAATTAGAGATTTTTCCATCCATTAGTAGGAGAAAAAATAATTCGGACCCCGGCCGCACCACCCACTACCGAGCCCAACAAGGGGATGCACATTCGTGCACCAGTGCTAACTAGGGTATATACGGTCACAAGACAATCCTATGTCAGTCTCCACCCTTGACGAGATGACTAGTAATTGCTCGCTCGCTTGATCCCTAAAGCCAGTGACCAAAGTCAGCTGACCAGCCGATTGATGCATACGGGACCAATATGCACCTCCCGTCTACCTGAAGCAGAGGCCAAAGCAGTGTGTTGGTTTCCCTCAACTACCAGGATCCCCCTTTCCAGGGACACGGGTCGCCACGCACGGCCAACACGTGGGTGGTTTACAATTCTCCATGAGTCAATATACAGGATGATATCGGCTCATACAGAATCGCTCTCACCTCCGAAAAGGAAACCACAATGAGAGTGAAACAAAGATTAAAGGAAGACAAGAGGAGTAAGGGGAAATAGAAAAGAGAAAGATCACTCGGGTGCCCCGGGGTTGTGAAGCCCGTGAATACCTAAAGAAGGTATCCCCCTGGGGGGTCTATTGAATTGAGCGTAAAATGATATCACACGGAACTTTATATGTCTCTTCAAAAATCTCCTTAGCAAGTTTCATGTTTCTACTTTTAAAAATGAGTCTGAAATTGTATCTGAAAATTTTGAGCTGTTGAAGGTAAAAAAGCATTTTTTCGAATACACCCTTAATGGGTCTGTCATAGGTGCGTCTTGCTACACAAAGTGTTTCACAACTGTAGCTATCATAACTTCTGTAACTGTTCTAAAACTGTAGCGTTTCATAACTGTGAAAAATCACCTTATGCTATAGGTCCATTTGTGACCATAGAAAAGGGATGGATTGTGTGGGAATATAAAATTACTCATTCCTTCAAATATCGCCATGCATCTTTTTTTAAGGGTTTTACATTTTCATGCACATTTTTACTGTTGCATATAGAGATAAATGCTATAATTTCATGTTTTAAATCATAAAGTAAAATCATGCAAATATTCTTTTGCCTCTCCTGTGAAATTTATTTTGTCGAGATGTATCACTTTTCTTGCAGGTGTGCGATATGTTACAAAAATGTATTTGTATGCTTGTCATGCCTGATGAAAGAAAAAAATATGCTACAACCGCTATTCGTTTATAAAAAATATGATACTTTACTCGTTCTGCAAACCAGAACGATCGTTCGATTCGGTGTTTTATTACATACTACTGTTAGATATACCAATCAGAAGCAACAAGTTAAATGAATATCTAGCTTGCATGATCGTGCGGGC
The DNA here is from genome assembly GCA_964019185.1 of Maratus speculifer. Lineage (NCBI taxonomy): Eukaryota > Metazoa > Arthropoda > Arachnida > Araneae > Salticidae > Maratus > Maratus speculifer. The sequence goes on from OZ025292.1 coordinate 363,395,718, forward strand.
TGAGTCTTAAGCGCAATCTATAAAATTATATTTCGTATAAGTAATCAGGAAGCAATTAAAAAAAAATCCCTTGAAATAATTTCCAATAAATACATGTATCGATGCATTTCCATTTGACATATATGGTGTTTGTGAAGAATTGCTTACATAGTAGATAAAAAATTCTTTTGTTAAAATTTTTAATATTTTTTCCTCTCAATTTATCTTTTATGCCATCATTAAATTACAATGGCTTCTCCTTAACGAATGAGCATAAAGTGAAACAGCAACACTTAAACAGCCACTAAGGATGGCCGTTTGTTGGTAAGGCTGCAACTGCAGCACAAGATCGGCGAACACGCTAATTAATTTCCAGCAGTAATTTTCAACATGTGTTCACTGATGCTGGGTTTAATTGTTTCTCATTTCACGCCTCAGGATTGTGTGTTTGTGAAGACTAATCCATCTTGTGCTGCAGTTGCAACCTTACCAACATATGGGAGTGAAAAATGCCATGCTGGGCATCGTCTTTATATCTTAAGGGTGTATTCGAAAAAACGCTTTTTCACCTTCAGCAGCTCGAAATTTTCCGATACAATTTCAGACATATTTTTAAAAGTAGAATCATGAAACTTGCTGAGGGGATTCTTGAAGGGACGTATGAGGTGCCGAGTAAAGTCTTTTTACGCTCAATTCATTAGAATTTGATTTATAAGCAATTAACTTCTCTGGAAGACCCTTTTTTTCGTTCCCTTATCTCCCACTTCGGAAAAATCGGTTCAAATTGCCGTTTTTGATTGCTTTTTTTGCAATATTTTGTACACTTATCAAAGAATTGGCCTTTACAGCACCTTGTGCACTTTCTAAATAAGAAAATCTGCGAGTTTCATGTGTTTGAGAGCAAAAGTGAATTCAAAAATAAATAGGAAAACAAGCAGTTTGAATCGAAATACACCCTTAATTGGTAGAGCACCTCGAGCATTATTCCAAGGGTTTTAGATTCAATTTACGGTTTGGATATAGTTTTTTTTTTTTTTTTTTTTTTTTTTTTTTTTTTTTTTTGCATAAGTAGAGGGAGTACTGAAGGCAAAGAGGGACCGCACTTCCTCCCTAAATATTTCAAATTATATGAGCTTTGATGATCAGATCACTTTTGGCTAACTTTAATCATTTGGCACATGTTAGTGAAAATAATGATTACTCTCACGCCAGATGTTGCTGAAAAGGGAGACCCGAGACAACTGTCTCGCATGTCCCTATATAAGCCAGGATTTCGGTAACGTAAACCTGTGTAACACTCTATCAAGAAAAGGGAGAGTGAATATTTTACTTAATTGGTTAGATATTCAATGGCTATATAGGTGAAGTGCTGACATAAGGCCATATTGATAATTGCGCTCTGTGATAAGAAAGAGATGAGGAAAAGATGAGAAAACGAGGAAAGAAGGGAAAGCTATTAGAAGTTGATAAGCTGCACAAAGGTTGGAAGAGGGTGCAAACAGAGGTAAGAGCGCAAGGGAGACTTCAAAGGTGGCCGCTGTGTGCTCAGGGAGGGAGGAAAAACAAAACACACTGCAGTGGTGAGAGATTGTTTTATTTAAGGAGTTATTAAAACTTCTTTGGGATCGTTTTATGACGGATTAACGAAAATCCTCTTAGAGATATGAATGAAAGGAATTTATTTTTGCTAGATGAAACAGTAAAACAATATTATCTTGTGTTGTAAATTGCTGCCGAAGTAATTTTCAAGAGGATGCAAAAATAAATAAATGAATAAATATTTTTTTAATGATAAAAAATAATTTGATATTTATTTTCTAAATTTAGAATCGGTATCTTCGATAATAATAGTCTTTTGATACAATTATTTTCCGAGAATACGAATACAGCAACAAAATTTCAGTTGTAGAATTTCAGTCGTAAAAAACTTGTCTTAGTTTGAACCAAATTTTAGTGCTTAGTATCTGCCGCCATCAGGGTGAAACTTTGTACCAACATTTGGTGCTGTGATTAAAGCAGAATTCCAATAGTTGGAACAACATTGTAATAAGAAGCTCCAAATGTATGGTTCGAGATTTCACCCTCTGATGGTGGCAGCAATACTAAGCATCAAAATTTGGTTCAAACAAGGACAAAATTTTTAACAGTGTATTTAGCATAATATTATCATTACTACTATCATTATTAACCCTTTCCGGCACGGGCAAAATCTGTTAGTAAAATGCGAAATTATCGACTGACATCGGAATTCACAAGCGATTTTTTAGATATTTTGAATTCACTAGTTTAAGCTTTGATTGTAAAAGCAAAATTTTGCTAAAATATTATTGGTGCCGTTTGCAAGTTTGGAATTAAAATTAGGTATCCCAGACCGGACACAGTGTACCGGACATGGTTAAAGTTTCATGTACATTAAAAATTTTTTTTATCAGTTTAATTTGTTCGGCAGAATTCACAAAAGGAAAACTTCCAGAATTGTTTAAAAAAAAACTAGAATGAAAAAAAGAGTTGATAAAGATAAAAAGGCTTCTCACTAATACATAGAAACGGTAATGATAAGATAAAAATGAAACAAGATACTAATCGTACAATTAATAAAAATTAATTATCTGAATTATTCAGACCCCCATTCCCTTACATAAATAATTGAAACTTTTTATTTCATTTCGAATCGAATACCAACACGACAAAGAATGTCGTATCATCAAAGAACTATTTTCTTGTAGAACATTAAGTACGTAACAAACTGGGGCGTACTTTTTTTTCTTTATGTTTTTTTTCACTCAGGACAAATTAACTGCACTCGAGAGACTGCTTGCAAAACGTTACTGCTGTTAATGTTAACGGGAGAGACATGAGCAAAGCAGTGAAGCATAAATTAGAGGAGAATGATTCTCCTGGGTGCCATTAGATCCGGAGATTTACTGTCGTATTTTTCCCGTTTAGGGTACCTTCAAATTAAATTTGCCATGTGAGAGCATTTGTTAAATCTTCAGAAAAATGTGTCCTGCTATCAAGTGGCTTTTTTATAACAATGGTATAGTTTGCGAATAGGGACATGTCTGTATCAAGATTCGATAAGTACCAAGTACCAGATCAGAAAGAATTTCAAATGACAAGCTTTAATAATTCTTTAGAATGCAAAGGAATTGTCTAAATATCATTTTTAGCCAATACTTTTCAAGAAGCCTTTATAACCACAGATACACGCATCTTATATGAAATACAAAGATAAAACAAGCTGTGTTTAACCAGAATTCGGAATAGATTGAACCTTTTAAAACTTTCATAAAAGTTGTAATGCAGTATTGCTTGTTTTTAAAACAGCTTATAAAAGAATGCTTTTTAATAACACATATAAAAATGAAGTTTTGCACTATATTATTTCAACTGAATTGTGAATCAAAATTAGAATAACCCCGGAATCTGACGCTATTTAAAAGCTTTCGTATCAAAAAAGTTCTTGGATAAATCAAATATAACGATGAAGAACTTGATGAAAAGATAATTTTGTTATGCTATTTCAGGGTGAAAGTCTGATAATAATTTTAAAATGCACGGTACAATGAGAAATCCTTCAGCAATAGCTTTAAAAGATGTCGAAAAACTTCCGTAATAACTCCTCCTAAAATTTTAATAAAGCTGTGTGTTCATTTTAAAATTACTTAAGATTTATGGATACTAGTTAATGAAAATATTTTTATTCTAATTAAATTATATTTACAAAAGATTATTTGGATATGCTACTATTTTAATTTTTAAATTTAAGTGCTTAATTAAACTCTGATTATGCATATCCATAGTTATGATAAATTAATATAAGTAGTATTAAATAATATAAACATAAAAATATAATTAAAAATTACAAAATTATTAGCCAAATTAGATAACTGTTTTTATTATAATGCAGTAGTTTTTAAATGTATGTATTACTAATGACCCAATGATAAATAAATCCTTTTTTAAAAAAATATCGCCTTAAATGATGCAATAATATCATTTATAATGAAATTCATGTATATCAGGAAACTTTCTTTATCTCTTCAACGTCGTTATAAGTGATTTTCAACCATACACTGTAAAAAATTTTCCCGTTAAATAACGGAAATAGTTCTGGTAATCTAGACGCCAGTACTATTTCCGTTATTTAACGGAAAAATTTTTCCGTTTTTTCCAGCAATATTTCCGTTTTTTTACAAAATGTTTCCGTTTTCATATTTTTTTTATATAAAAATTTTCGCTTGAAAGCCAAAAAAGAATTTTCAAGGACAAACTGGCTTTTTTATTCTTTAGACAAGGACACATCAGATTAGAACACATAAATTTAATTTAAACAACTTTGAATAAATGTCACTTACCCTCGATGGGGATCGAACCAAGCACCTGTCCCATGGCAGCTTGTAGTAGTGTAATACCATTACGCCATAGTTGCGCATACAGTGCTTGCAAATATCTTTAGTTATTTCGAATGATTTTATAAAGCAAAGGCCTTATGTTGAACGCGGCATTAATTTTTATTGAGAATTATTTTCTATATGAGTGTATAGTTCTAAATGTTTAACAGATTTTATTTCCATAATTTCGAATATTTAGTTTTTAATTTCAGTTCTATACAAAACAAATTTTAGACTTTAAAATATTACATGTATTAAAAGTTGAATGCATTAAAAAGTTTAATTTTAAGGAGATTTTTAAAAATTTATTGTAATATTATTCATATTTATATACTTATTTATTTTTGAAAGGATATTCTTAAAGTAATATTAAAATATGTTAAAATTAAAGTTATTTTATTAATATTTTATTATTACTTTTATTAAAATATATTAAAATTAAAAGTCGAACGTTTTTCCATTATCCAGATTCCAGATTTTATTTCCATAATTTCGAATATTTAGTTTTTAATTTCAGTTCTATAAAAAATAAATTTTAGACTTTAAAATATTACATGTATTAAGAGTTAAATGCATTAAAAAGTTTTTTTTTTTTCATTTTAAGGAGATTTTTAAAAGTTTATTGTAATATTATTCATATTTATTTACTTATTTATTTTTGAAAGGATATTCTTTAAGTAATATTAAAATATATTAAAATTAAAATTATTTTATTATTATTTTATTATTACTTTTATTAAAATATATTAAATTTAAAAGTCGAACGTTTTCCCACTATCCTACGCATATTTTAAAAAAATAGGCTATAAATGTGGTAAACATTATTTAAAAATGATAATGGAAATAAACTAACTGAAAATAAACTAACTAATCTCAAACTTAAAAGAGATTAATAAAATTTTATAATTTTTATTATTTTTTTAATATTGTAAAAATATGTTAGCTTTATATTATTAAAACAGAAAGAAATAAAGAACATTATTATACGAAGTTGTTCATGAAACAACTTTATAATGTTTTTGTATCCCAGATATAGATGGCGACACTGGTGTTATTTATGGAATTTATGCTGTTTTAATACGGAACTCCTCCGTTTTCAGAAAATTTTACGGAAAAGTTACTGTTTTTATAATCTCAAAATATCAATAACGGAATTTCTGCTGTTTTTTCAGAAAAACGGAACTTTTCCGTAGAATTTTAGGGAACAATTTCTGTATATTAACGGATATTTTTTACAGTGATGCCAAATAACATTAGAGTGCGAGTTCTGAATGACAAAACACCTTTTTAAGCTCGGGTTATTTTAGAACTTGGAACTTGCAACATTTTTCTTTGATAGTCATTGGAAAGAGAGCAAGGATATCTTAAAACCTCTTATCTGAGTTAACCTCTAGAATAAAAAATAATAACAATAAAATAAAATAAAATAAAATAAAATAATCACATCCAACTGCGTTTCGCCAGCACATTAAAATAGCAGTTGAAAATGATATGTGAACAAGTATAATCTATAAAAGAGACATTACGTATGAAATGTTTTCCAAAATGGGGATGACCGTTTAAGGCTAATATGTTTTTCGAACCTTTAATCATTGTAAATTATCTTGTAACATGTAAACTGCAAATACAAGAAACCCTATTGCAACAATAACTGAACGTAAAAATCAAAACTTCTAACTAAAATCGTTTTCGATAGATTGCTAGAGGTAATATATAGGTGTTCTATTTTAACATGATAAGATTATTTTGGAGTAATATCGATTTTTTTTTTTGCATTTAATTTTTTAATTAAAATATCTTTTAGAGTGTTCACTTAAAGTATATTTTATATGAGAATATTTATTTATAAATAACTTTGTAAATTCAACTTTAATCAATTTATCCAACTTTAAATAATAAATTGCGAGTATTTTTAAATGAATGAAGAAATTGTTATTTATTTTTAAATTCGAAAACATTTTTGTCTTTTTAAGAGTGTTCTTAAATCAAAAAGGGCAACTTTGTGACACATGCATTAATTTACTTTTGTTCGGAAATGCATGAAAATAGCAAGTGTTGTTATTCAGAAACTGTCTAATTGCACTCATTCTTTTGTTTTTTAAAAAACACAACAGATTTTTCATAACAAGCCTTCAAAGTTGACACTTTTGATCATATTTCCCGACGAAAGCAGAAAAACCGGTCGAAAAGGAGGAGAAAAACGGGTGATTGCGTCATCGAAATAGCTTATAACTCGATAAGTTATTTAATTATCATAAAATGGAAAAATAAGTTCAATTCGAAATTGCTTTCATAGTCAGGCATTAAAATTTTATAACTTTCTGTTAAAAAATGGATTTGTAAATGTGTCAAAACGTTTTTCGCTTGTTGAGCGGATCAGTTAAGAACACCCTTAAACTAAATTAGACATCTTAATCTATAAATTTTTTTGTTTTTCATTTTAAAAATAAATTTGAATTTATTATTAATAGACGTATGCGTGCTACACTGTTAAAAATCTTGTCATAGTTTGAACCAAATTTTGGTGCTCGATAGCTGTAAGATGGTGAAATCTTGAACCAATATTTGGAGCTCCTGTTGAAGCGTATAGTTCCAATAGTTGGTACGAGGTTGAAATAGGAAGCTCCAAATGTTGGCGCAAGATTTCACCATCTTACGGTGGCAGCTACTGAGAACCAAAATTTGGTTCAAACTAGAGCAAGATTTTTAACGATGTAGGAATAAACGGAATCTCTTCCTCTTATTTTAGACGTTCGGAATGGATTCACGGATCAAATATGTTTTCTGGGAGTACGGAAATTATTAGTGAAAAAATAAGGATAACTTAGTGTATATTGACGAATTTTTCTGACAGTGTAGATAACCAATATATGGCATTTGGATGTTTTGTAGTTTGGCTTTTGAGAGATATTTCTTCATCGATTTTTTTTTTTTTTTTTTTTTTTTTTTTCACGCTACGGCAAAAAATGTTCAGTAAATGTTTACAATTATTGACTATAATAGAAATAAATTTAGAAAATTTTATGGTCTAATAAAATAAAACCCGGGAAATTCTGATATACCATCTTCGACAGCCAAAGGGTACCACCCGCTTAGGGTCATTTCAGAATTGAAAGCTTGTCATTAGGTAATGAGGCTTTTGAGTTGCAAACACCTCGCCCGAGAAGGTTTTAACAGACAAATTAAAGTGAAATGCGAAGCATTTGTTTTATTTTCCTTAAAATAAGTTCCAAAAACAAGACAATCAATTTTATTTTGTGCCAATGATGAGGAGGGAATTTTTATATTTAAAATATAAAAAAATACTGTGTTTTATTATTGCTGTTGTAAGTTTAAAGAAACTAATTGTGTATTACATCTTATTAAACAAAATAATAACAATAATTGAGAAATTTTTGAGAACTCTGCGAGTGATTTTGAAAGAGAAAAGACCGTATAGCAGTATTTTTCTCACACCGTCTTTTCTCCTTAAAAACTAATAACTAACTGTTGTTACACCAAAAAGGGCTTTATCAAGTAACATCATCAGGTATCCGCATAAAAGACTATACCACAAATAAGACATATCGAATAATAGTACATTTTATATTTTAAATAACTGGTCATATGAAAGTTGACAGCTTTAATTTGAGCCCTTCCAAATTAAATTAAGTCACATCTTTGACAACACGTGTTTCCAATGATCACGAATCTTCTATGAACATGCATTTACATCATATAAATCCCCCTCCCCCCCAACCTGTCGCAGAGAAATAACAACTCCATGATTTCAAATACATAGGATTGGATTCCCGATGCCTGGGGCGATTACGTGATATCGATAGACCGAAATACCTACAGGGAGAAACTACTGTAAATTCCGTGCCATTACTACTCATAGCATGATAAACACATCACGCACCAGCTCTCTTATCGTACGGAATTCATTTTTTCAGAGTTAACACTTTCGCTAAGTCGCTACCTATTCATAATCTCAATCTTACTTTATTTCGATGGATTTTTCCCCTTATATTTCTTTTGCTGTCTCGTATTTTTGTGGCAATTTTCGCTCTTGACAAGTTGGTTTTAGTTCTTCAATGGAGGCTATGATAAGAATCGAGTTTCCTAATCGAGAAATATCCGCTAGAATTTTGATGACTTTGTGGTGAATTCCGTAAGTGACTTTCTTTTCAAATGAGAGAGAGAGAATTTTTGGTACTATTAGGTTATCACGTCGACCAAAAAATTATCGCCGAACTATAAGATTAAATGCCAATAATGGATGATCGTGAATCTCACATTCAATGACATTAAATACGATGCACGTGTTTAAAATGTCATTAAGTAATTGTTATTCCGACTTTTTATTTGTATTTTTATTAATTTTCTACTTATTATTTGTTTTTTCATTATTTAAAATAAAAACTATGTCAGTATGTATAATTTGGCTATTAGTTTGGTGATTTGTATAATTTGGCGAAATTGGTAGACGGGATAACAGAGTAGTACCGATTTTTTTTCTCAGATAAAATAGATCTGGGGAAACATATGGAAATAACAATGAGTTCTAATACGAATAACGAAGATTATATTAAGGCTGTTCTTAAATCAGTAAGGGTAACTTTATGACATAAGTTTTAATTTATTTTTGTTCGGAAAGGCATTAAACTAACAGGTGTTGTTGTTCAGAAATCATCTAATCGCACTCATTTCTTTTCTTTTCTTTTCTTTTCTTTTTTTTTTTCTTTTTTCTTTTTCATGTGCAATAGAATTTTTAGAAAATAATGTCAAAGTAGGGGGTTTTGAACCGAATTTCTGAGTGAATGTAAAATAACCACTCAAATTCGGATTAAAAAAAAAAAGTATTAGTAGAAAAAACAATTAAATTCAGGGTGGGAAACATGATCGTCACGTGATCAATTTCGCTCATTACTCCATAGGTAATTTATTGACTATAAAATCGAAAATTCAGTAGATTCCAAAATGTACTTCCGTAGTCAGACCTTGAAATTTTATGCCTTTCCGTTGAAAAATGAATTTGTAAATCTACCAAAATGTTTTGCGCTCATTGAACAGACCAATGGAGAACAGCCGTAACATCGATAATACATCCAAAACTTTTTCTTCAAATGAAAAAAAAAAAAAAAAAAAGAGAGAAAAAGAAAAAGATTAGGCAGGTTTTGTTTATATATATTTCAATTATAACATATGCTAGACAAATATATGCAATTTAATAATTAGCCATAATTTGGACAAAGGATTTTTTGTTTATTTTGAAATGGATACATTTCTAGACCTTAGCCAATGAAAAGTCTTCAAAAACGCCCGTAAGACAATTTAAAAAGTTTCGTTTATTCAAGCAGTTATTAAATATCTTTATTTTATTAATATTCAAAATACACTGGTGTCCAAAAGTTAAGCATAATTGGTAATTAAGTAAGTAATGAAAGAAATGTAAATCTGAATCTGGTGAAACGAGACATGTGAGTGTAAAACGGTTATAAAGTAAGGAAACAATTCAAAAGAACGATAATATTTACTTTTATTATCCAAAGTAGCATAGTTTGAAAGTAAACTGAGCATAGTAATGATTCACACTTTAAAGGAAAAATTAAAGAAAACATCAAGTAAAATAGTGATGCTTGCAGTTTAACAAAGCGTGTGTCACCTATGACAGCCAGGCACGCTGCACAGCGATTTCCCATACTTGCTATGAGATTATGAATGAGTTGTGGCCTCAAATAGTTGCAAACTTTTTTGAGAGCTCCTTTCAGTTTTGGAACGTAACATGGTGAGTTCAAATAGGCTGCAAGTTGTCTCCCGAGCATATCCCATATATGCTCGATAGGATTTAAATCTGGGAAGTTCGCAGGCCACGACATGCGCTGGGTGTTTTCCGTTTCAAAAAAGTCGTCAACCAGTAATGTATGGTGGTCAAGGCGCATTATCATCCATGAATATGAAGCTCGAAACAAGCGAACATAAGGGTCAAGAACTTCGTCTCTGTATCTTTTACCAGTCACAGACCTCGTGTGAAAGATAGGGAGGTCTGTGCGGCCATCCAACATGATGCCTGCCCATACCATTACTCCCCCTGATGGAAAAAGATGTCTTTCCATTATATCTCTTGGTTCAAAACGCGTTCCACGTTCTCTAAATATCGTTACCCGACGAGAATCGCTACTCAGACAAAATCGGGACTAGTCACTGAACATCAGATTGGCCCACTTTCCCTCACTCCAATGTTGATGTTTCAAACGCCAGTTTAAACGAGCAGCGTGAGCGCTCGCGCAGACGTAAGTAGAATTCAAAATGCTTTTCTTCTGGCATACAGGCTAGCATGGTTGAGTCTCCTGTAAACCGTTTGTTTCGAAATTTGTGTTCTTGTGAGGGCCGAATCCAGTTCCCTGGCAGTACCGCCCCTCTGACGTCGCGCACTTATTGCCAGATATCAGTCTCCGCAAAGGGTTGTGACTCTTGGTCGACTTGGTAGTGGTCGTCGGATAACATTTCTCGTATTTTGAAACCTCTGCCACAGTCTTGAGACCACAGACTGATCCACACTCAGAATTCGAGACACTTCGGTTTGTGATTGTCCGGATTCCAGAATTCCAACGATTATCACTTTCGCAAATATGTCCAGTTAGCGTCTTTGTGCCATCATTAATCCTGTTTAGTCGTATCAATGTTTCTAGGCACATCAGTTGTGCGAAATTCATCAGAAATGCCTACACCGCGTGAACCGTTTTATAAGTGTTCCGACATGCGCAGGTATTTCGCGCATGACATAGTAGACTGAAAAGTTTTGCATAACCCCAATGTTTCTTCTTCAAAAAATTAATTTTCGCTAGTAATTTTAAATAATTTTATGAATATTTACTCCACGTTTTTAGCATTTTACAAATTATGCTTAACTTTTGACACCACTGTATTTAGTTAAATATTGTTTTTTTTTTTTTTTTTTTTTTTTTTTTTTTAAATATATGCACCCTTTTGATTATGAAAGCATCCACAAACGCAAATGAAAAACGAAAGGGAAAAAAATAAGGTTTCTATCTCAACAGCAGACGATTTATGGTCTAACATTTTCCGAAAAATAAATAAATGAAATAAAATAAAAGTTCGGTTTTTTAACGAGCGTTTACGTCACAAGTTTTATTATTTTTTTTAATTCTAAAAGATAATTAAATGGTTTATTCAGCTAACTAAAATACTCATTTTATTCAGGTGTTCTTTCATTAATAAACGATGCATGATTTAAAGGAAAAGGATTCACATATAAAAGATAATTCTGTAGTTTGGCAACTTTTTCAATAGAGTGATAATGTTGACTAGCATATTTATAGGCCATTAAATGCAAAGTCCTTGATTTTTATTTTTAGTTATTTCTTTCTCATAATTATATCATATTTTTAATCTTATAATTCTACGTTGTTATCGACAACACTTCATCTGGTACAAACTTGCGTAATATATGTGCACCATTTGCGATATGAAAGCTTCCAAGAACACACACACACAAAAAAGGAAACTTGTATCTCATCAGCAGACAATTTATGTTTTAATGTTATCAAAAGGAATTTAATTTTTAAAGTTTGGCTTGTTAACGAGTATACACGGCACAGAGAGTTTGTTCCACTTAAGATTGTGAGAAATACGTGACAAGCGTACCATACTTTTTCAATGAGAAAGAAATACAGGTACGTGATTCGGACAGTAAGTTGTATTACTGGAATCTTAGATGGTTATGATGGCTTCTGTATCATTAAAACTTTTTCTTTACGAATTGTTTTTCATCCTCACCGTCTTTTTAATTCTATACATGTATGTTTTAAAGCAGAATCTTATCCATTTCATCAGTTGGGATTTCTTTATTATTATTATTTTTGAATGATATATTCAGTAAAAGGTTTTAGTTTTGCTATTACGTGTATAAATCAACTTCAAAAAATGTAATATAATTTTCTTATAATAAAAAAAAAATCAATTAACATTTCAAAACATTTTATCAGATTTATTAGAATAGAAATTTAATAATAGTTCAAGATATCTGTTATTGCCGGGATTTTTACTCTGATGTCATAATAATTATGCGATAGTTCTAGGTAATCAAATGCTGATGCAAGTAAAGAAACTTGCTTCTTACAAAATAATAAATAAGCAAGTTAATATACTAAATGTACAAAGATGGTAATGTTGTAAATTTAATGCAATATTTTTGGATTTCAATTTATCATATATATAGGGATAAAATTTCCCCTTTTATACTCACCAATATTTTCTTAAAACAAATGTTGTTCTGTTAAGGGCGTATTTCGATTCAAACTACTTATTTTCCGATTTATTTTTAAATTCCTTTTTGCTCTCAAATGTATCAAAATGGCAAATTGTCTTACTTAGAAAGTATACAAGGTGCCATGATTGTCGATTTTTTGATAAATGCAAAAAATATTGCAAAAAAAGCAATTTAAAAACGGCATTTTGAATCTATTTTTCCGAAGTGGGAGATCTGTGAACGAAATAAAGGGTTATATTGAGAAGGTAATTGTTTATAAATCAAATTCTAATGAATTAAGAGAAAAATGAAACCACACGGCACCTTATACGTCTCTTCGAAAATCCCCTCAGCAAGTTTCATGGTTCTACTTTCAAAAATATGTCTGAAATTGTATCGAGAAAAGGTAAAAAAGCGTTTTTTTTTTTTTTTTTTCGAATGCACCCTTAAATCGAAAAATTTTTTCCAATTACGCGAAATACCATTTTCTCTAACAAAATGCTGTTGTGCAAAAACGCGTAAATATCATCCCTATATATATTTGAAGATTTTTTCAAAAATTGCGACTAATAGAGGCACAAACAGTTATATTTATGTATAATTCAAACAGATGACATGAGTAAAATTTTCTTTAAATAAGAAATAAAATAAATTTATATAAATAATTTGAATTTGGATTATTTATGCATAAAACTTATTTATAACTTCTTTGATTATAAATTATCTTTATCTAATTAGTCTATTCTTCTTATTATTATTAATATATAATATTATTAATCTTATTATTATTAATCTTAAATATTATCTTAAATAATTAATATAATATTATTAATCTTATTATATTAATATTATTAATCTTTATTATTAATCTTAATATTAATCTTAATCTTTATCTAATTAGTAATTATCTTTGAATTGTGATTATAATGTTAAAAAGGAAAAAAAATGGGTGATGAAATTAGAAATTTTAAATTAGAATTTTTGAATGATATTGTTGATATTACAAATATGGTTGAATCTGAATTCGTTATTCGAAAAATAGGAGGTTTCGGAAAATATTATTGCTAATGAAGTGTCAAATATCTATTTTATTTCATAGAAATGAACTGTGAATCAAACGAAATACATTGGGGTATCTGATTTTACTTTTAAAGTAATATAAACCTTAACATGGAATATCTTTCCATATTTCTGAAGGCATATGCCTAATTCTGGGACAATAATTTTGAAAAATATGAAATTTTTATTATACATATGCGTTTTTAATTAAAACAGGCTAATAAGACTACTAATTTATATACATTTTTAATGGAATTTTATTTGACTTGTAAAATTTACGTAATATTTAGCGAAATTTTTGTAAAAAATTGCGTTAATTCCAAACCTTCTATGAGGAAACCTATTCAATTTTATTTGACTTGTAAAATTTACGTAATATTTAGCGAAATTTTTGTAAAAAATTGCGTTAATTCCAAACCTTCTATGAGGAAACCTATTTCGCCTTTTTTTTTTTTTTTTTTCAACAACATACTAGCAGACCACATACCTGTGTTATGAAGCGAAATATTTACAATACCTCTTAAGTTTACTAATATATATACCAAATTTTGTATAGAAACCATGAAAAAAATTACATAATGGAATGTTAGTTCCTTTTGAAATGTCTGTTTTTGTTATAACCCACTTCTACGCGGTTTTAAGTGAGATAATGTCAGATGCAAATGCAAAAATCCAACTTGCTTCCAGTAAACTGGTCTTACAGTAGCTGGAAGATATAGTGTGAAAATCGGTCAATCAAAAAGTGCTTAAAAATTGTATCTCATAAATGAAGATCGCAGCGACATGACATACTTTTTTGAAAAGAGTTTCGGCTAGTGCAGAACTATCAGATGTCGATGCGATCAATATTTGTCTTTCACCATCGTTTAACATTTACGGTATACAATTTTTTAATACTTTTTACGCATTAGTAAAATAGTCTGTTTCCGCACTATTTCTTCTAGATGCTGTACTGGTGTTGAAGACAATAAAGAATGTAATGAAATACATATCCTTGAACAATTTATAAAGCTATTGAATTCAAAGGTAAAAAAAAAAGATTTTTCTGGAATAGTTTACACGAAGATCCAGAAACTACCTTCATAAAAAAAAAAATTTATGTATCTTGTGAACTCGTAATTCCATCATAAAGCAAAAAGTTTACATTTGAAAAATCCCAATGCTTAAAAACTGGATGGACTTAAAGACTAGGCGAAATTACACGTTCCAATTAACATGAACGTTTTTTAGAAAAATCTCGTTAGGATATTGAAACATTGGTTAAAATCAATGGATATTTTTCTCATTGATAGTAATTTGTATCGCAATAATAAAAATCTAGCTGCTGAATACAGTAGATAACAAATACGCAATACAGTAAATTTCAACTAAAGATTTACTGTTGTAAACTGTAACAAACTATAATTACAACTGTAATTTCAACTAAAAAAATAATACAAAAGTCACTTTGCAAAATTATCATTATTTATATTTTTTATTGCGTCTTTTTTTTTTTTTTTTTTTTTTTTTTGTTAGTATAGAAAAAAAAATGTGAAGTATTTTTATTACATGACTTGAAGACGTAGTTTGAAAAATGAGTCCGTTAAATTGCGTGGGAAGAATCCGTTTTTCAGATCTACTAAATTAGAAATCCTCCCCGAACTCCTGCTGAGTTTTATTTCAGTTCCAAGTTCCTGTAATCAATTCCTTTTCACTTCGTCTGACTTCTAGATGCAAAATCAGTAGGTGCTCTATCGTAAAAGAAAAAATACATTTTTTTATGTCTATCTCGAAAGATTTCTCCGCAGCTGGCGGAAATCACCTATCGACCTCAAAGTCTTATCCAATACAGTACTGAGACAGTACCAATATCAATTTTAGTTTGGTTCCGGTCAATCTCGCGGAAGCCAACTGCCCACGTGACCGCGTTCACGCTCACGATTGTCTTCCCATCACGATCCTATCGGGAGCAGCTGCCTCCGTTTGCGCATGCGCAGGTGTCTTTTCTCACGTCATGATGACCCCCCATTTTATATTCTCATGAGCGATTATTTTTCTGTTATAGGGATGACAAAACTTCGGGGATTGTGATTTCAGGGATCTCACGAGTACCGGTTCTCTCACGTTAAAGATCCTTTGAGGATGCGTTTTTTTTTTTTTTTTTTTTTTTTTTTTTTCCTTGCGCATGATTATTCCTCCCCCCTCCCAACTTTCTCATCTTTTGTGCTGAACTGATTAATTTGATTAGCATTCCATTAATGGTAATATTCGGAAGCTGTGGGAACATCTGAGGAAGGTTAAATAGTGAGGATTTTGTAAGGAGAGTAAAGTCACGACACCAAAAACCTGTGTGGGGGGAAGTTAGGATGTATTTCAAAATTCATTCTTAAAAGAAAAAAAAAAAAAAAAGGATAAAACTTGAGAAACAAAATAATTGAAAGAAAAAATGAAAGAAAGTCACCATAAAAGAAAATCACCAATAAAAGAAGCGTGATTTAATAAGTATCTTAAAAATATTTTTAAATATTTTTCAGAGGTCGTTCAAGTATCACGTAAGCATATTTTTAGTCATTTTGCACCACTCCCTCCTCCGTGTATGGAAAAATAAGCAAATGCTAGACCCCTATTTCCTTTTCCTTACGTAAGATTTTATGATGCTCTAACATCATCACTGTTTGTCATAGAAGATTAGAGACAGCGATTTGCTGAAGCAAATTTACATAAATAGACATAGAAGAATTGTGGTATCGAACGAAAATAAAATCGATTTAATATATTGTTACTTATTGCATTAAACAATTTAAAGAATACAAAATAGTTTTTATTCATTATTATTTATTGCATTGAACAACAGCAAACTTTAAGAAATACAACAAGTCCTAACTTATTTAGAAACATAACTAAAAATTTTAAAAAGAATCAAAAGGAATATTATGTGTTTGGCGTTTCCATTCCATTTCTAGTCTGGTATTCAAGATCTTTGAATATGTTTCTTGTCCTTGTTTATGCCATATATTTTTCTCTCAAGTCTTTCAATTTCTGCAGAATGCTTATCCAATCATACTCTCTTTTATTTTTTGTTGTTAACTGTAGTTGTTTTGTTTCTAATGCTTACATAAGAATTCTTGTGACCCCCCCCCCCCCCGCACTCCCTCTTGGCAGCAAAGACAAGCAGACACTGGACCCTTTCTTTCCGCCCTTACTGATTACGTAATACTTGAACGACTCCTCACTACATAAAATCGATAGAGGCTATTTATTTAACAATGCTTTTGTAATGCGACTTAAACGTATGAAAGCACACGTAATGCCCACATTTGGTTTAAATTAATTTGCTTCTAAAAATTATCTCTATGATTGTTAATTCGTATTACTTTAGTTTATTACGTAAGTTTTCTGGGTCTACATATATTTTTATATCGTTCTTTCAGAAATAACAGTATGTAATGTTGACAGATTATAACTCGGGACGGAGAATGATAAGTTTGATTAAAATTGGAGAAATTGGAGATGTTTGACTTTTTGCCACTGCCTTATATATATATATATATATATATATATATATATATATATATATATATATAATCTTGAGAAGAAGATGAAAATCCGTTATAATTTTTTTTTTTTTTTACTGGTTAATATTTACGCTTCAACCAATTGTAGTAATGATGATGGTGATTATGATGGTGATGATGATATAATAATAATAATAATAATAATAATAAATAGATTAATTATGCGCCTCCTTCATCGAAGAAATTAGTGTTTTCATTTTGTCTTATGTAACCTCCTCGCATATCAATAAGTAAATTTAATAAAGATACTTTTAATTTAAAGTGCACCTCAACTTTATATAAATATAATAGATATCACATAGTTAAATTATATAACACCTTTAAGCAACTTAACTTTCCCAGTATACCGTAAAGTTAATAAAGATAATTTTCACTTTAAAGTGTATTTTACTTGTCGATCGAATAGATAAGACAGTTAATTAGAACTTGATATCGTTATTGCCATGCGTTCTTCAACTTTTTTAAAAATGAATGTCACGTGGATGTCTGACATTTTTATGCATTTAGTTTGTTTAGTCGTTATCTATCGGTGCTCTAATTTTCTAAATATTCTCGGATTTAATTGATATATTACAATGGCATGTTCGATATTGAAAATGGAGTGCGTAGCATTTATAGTTTGTTCAAGGGGACACTCAAAAGAATACCTTTATATTATGGTCATGGGAAAAAATAGTTTGGAGTATATAAGCACCAAAATAATATAATATTATTAAATATTAAATATCAATAAATTGAAATCAATGTACATCAAATGCAAGAAAAGATGCGCATTATAAAGCATGATATGCATAGCATTTATCGCTTATTTGCATAGAGACGCATTAAAGAACTCAGTTACAGTACCATTTATGTGTACCAATTGCTGGACGTACATTTTTAGTTATGATGTGCATTTTTAAATTTAACTAATTTTTTGTATAATTCTTTGACTTTCTATGAATAAATTCTATGATCATATACATGACTGCATAAAAGTGTTCGAATATATTCCCACTTAATGATAGAAATTGATGAAGGGTAATTCCCAAATGTTTATAAATGTTTCCTGACTGAATCAAAACTATAGATCACATACAGGGTTGCACAGAAGAATCCGGATATTTTTCTTGTTGTAATAGGTGTAATTGCTAAAATCGGGCTTACAAATGTGTTATCTGTTTGCAAACTATTTATTTAATAACCATCTTTCATGTTATTTAACGCGAAGTTTTGTTATAATATTTTGAAGGTGTTGGATAATGTTTCATAATCTATGCTTCAGGCACGATTTATTTATTTTGTACTAAATATTTACGAATTATATAAAAAAATTCTTTTTTATTGGTTGATAAAGCTTTTGTGATACACATAGTTTTATAAGAGCGCCAACCATAAAAACAGACAATATAACCTTCCCTCATCGTTATTATGGAAACTATTAACGAACTCTCTTTAAAAAAATATATAGCCTCTGTTTACAAGAAAACGGTTACGTGTTCCTCTCAGGGGGAGTTGAAGATCGTGTGCCCTATGATGCCACGCACCATGGGGGTTAGGAATCATATTCTCCGTGGTGCTTAGATGAAACATCTGCCTCTTTACATCCCGGCTCATCGTAAGTTCTCCAGCTTCTCTCGATACTGTCATAAAAACGATTACAAGTATAAGGGCCACATAACCGTCGAATAAAGTTACTATAACTTCAGCAGTATATACGTTGCATTCGGTTTAATTTTATTTGCTGCCCCCACCCCCTTCTTCACCGGAAGGTAGACAAATAATTAATACACACACACACACAGGGTGTCCAGCAAATAAGACCCCGATTTCAAAATTAAATTTCTCATAAACAAAGATCGATAGAATTATGCGGTAAACGGTTTATTTATAGGTCAACTGTAAAAATCTTGTATACAGAAGTTTCGAATGATGAATATTTGGAAAAAATTGTGTTCTGATTGTAAAGAATGCTTGATTTGACATTTTTCTTCTTTTAGATTGCTTGCAAAGAACGCGTTTTTCGGCTTACAGTGCGATATTTTAATGCTTTTTCGAACAAAATTTTTGGAATTTCGAGTTTTCAGAAAATAAATATTTAAAAAAATCGTTAAAATATGGCACTGTAAGCCGAAAAACTCGTTCTCTGCAAGCAATCTAAAACAAGAAAAATGTCAAATCAAGCATTCTTCGACAATCAAAACACAATCTTTTTAAATATTAACCACCCGAAACTTCTGTATAAAAGATTTTTACAGCTTACCTAATAAACAAACCATTTACTGCATAATTCTATCGACCTTTTTTTTGAGAAATTTAATTTTGAAATCGAGATCTTATTTTATGGACGTATTAAAACATCTGGATAATGGATATAATGCAGTCGTCGTAATTATCCTGAAATTTCTAAAACTCCTGAAATATGGTAATTTGTCCTGAAATTTCATTGATGCACACATCCAAAAATTTATTTTTAATTTGATTGTATGTGTGTTCGGACAACTGGTTTTATTGTCTTTTTGTATAAAATAATAATACGTACTTTAATAATAAAACTCTCAATCTTCGACCGTTCATGTTTTCTGTAAGACGTTTGTCTTAATAACGGCGTGAGTTCTCACTATAACCTCAATATAATTGTTTATCTTCAATTCTTATCATTAATCAGAATTAAATAGGAGAGTAAATGGTACTCACCCGATGAATTCTTCTTCATTGAAGTGTCCAACAATTAGATCCACCATAAGGGAAGGGAACCGGGCATATTCACATGTTGATATATCCACTGCACTAATTCATCTTGATAAAGACATATAACATTATTATATGGTAACTGTAAAACACACACACAAATTATTATATCCACGCTTCTTCATTTTCTACTTTATTTTTAACACGCGAGAAAAACAAACACAGCAAAAGGGTAGTGCTCACATCAAGCTACAAAAACAGAGAACAGAATGAATTTTAAATCGATGCACACATAAATCATAATGTAGAAACAATTATTAATAAAAAAGAGTCATTTTGTAAGTTTTGACAGTTTTGTAAACCTGTAATTGTTCACTCGTAATCACTGTTTCCAAGGTCATGCTAACAAGCACTTAACTTTATTTATGATGCCATGATAATTGTCACTTGTTGCACAACGGAGGAAATTATTTACGAATTGCGCAATGTTTCTATCAACTCCTCCTTAATTTCTGAAGTTGTGTTGTCACTCAGATGCAAGTTCTTCCTGTGAATTTCAAAAAGAGGTTTGGGCAGGGGTTTCGTGAATAAGTCAGCTATCATGATTTTGGTTGGGCAATATACGAGTTTTATTATGCCATCTTGTTTCAGTTGTTTTATGAGATGATATCTAAGTTCAATGTGTTTTGTTTTACTTGAATGTTTTTCAAGCTCTATCATTTTGATAGCCGACTGATTATCCTCGAAGAGTTCTATAGGATATGTTTGTGAGATATTGAGTTCTTCAAGTAAATTCACCAGCCATTTGACTTGATTAGCTGCATTAGCTGCTGAGATGTACTCAGCTTCGGCAGAAGATAAAGCTATGCAGGATTGTTTTTTAGTTGACCAAAGTATGGGATTTTTACCTAGCAAATATACATTACCACTTGTCGATTTTCTTGATTCTGTGTCTCCACCCCAATCAGCGTCCGCGTAGACTTCTAGCGTTGGTTTTGAATTTCCATCTATAACTAGATTAAAGGTTTTTGTTGTCTTAAGATACCTCATGACCCGCTTTACACTGTTCCAATCTTTCATTCTTGGCTTTTCGTTCCTTCGGCTTAAGATGTTGACAGCTGCACAAATGTCAGGTCTGCTCACTGTGGCAAGATATAAGAGTGCACCTATGGCTTGTCTGTACTGTGTGTTGTTTGGTAAAATATTGTCATCATCTTTAAAGTGAGTGTAATTTGTTTCCATGGGTGTACTACATGGTTTTGCTTCTTGTAAATTGAATTTATTAATTAACTCTTCAATTTTTGAAGTTTGGTTAATTAAGTAGCTTTTGTTTACCTTTCGAATGTTCATGGATAAATAATTGCTTACGTCCCCTAAATTCTTTAATTCATACTCTTTATTTAAGTTCGCGATTATTTCCTCAATGGTTTCGTCTTTTCCTGCAATTAAGAGGTCATCGACGTATGTTATTATATAGGTTGTTTCATTGTTCCTTTTCTGTGTAAAAAGACATGTGTCAATTTTACTTTGAATGAAATTCATGTTTTTTAGTGTTTCTGTTATTTTATTATGCCACGCTCTCGCGGCTTGCTTAAGTCCGTAGATTGCCTTATTTAATTTACAAACTTTGGTTTCCTGGTTTGGTTCAACGAATCCTTCCGGCTGCGACATGTATATCTCCTCATCAAGTTCCCCATGTAAGAACGCGGTGTTAATATCTATATGCTTAACATTTAAGTTTTGGTGCAACGCCGCTATTAATAATGCTCTTATCGTAGTATACGATACGACCGGTGCGTAGGTTTCGTCATAATCCTCTCCGAACTTTTGCGTATATCCTTTAGCTACTAAACGTGCCTTATATTTTTGGATTTTTCCGGTATTGTCACGCTTTAATTTATAAGTCCATTTACAACCTATTATTCTCTTATTCGGTGGAGGATCTACAATTGACCATGTTTTATTTTTTCTTAAAGAATTCATTTCGCTCTCCATGGCTTCTATCCAATTCTGTTTTACCGGAGAGTTTTCCATTAATTTAACTTCCTTATAATCCTTTGGTTCATTAATTTTGTCATCTTTGAGAATATATATTAGCCTATCAGGAGGTACGCCTTTATTTATTCTATCTGAGCGCCTTAGTTCCACAATTTGTTGTTGACACGCAGATGGTGTTGTTTTTCCGTTCGAAATTTCTATCTCTACGAGATTTTTACAATTGCGTTTTTCGTCTTCATTTTGTTTTTGTTCAATTTCAGGCTTATCATTTACGTATTTGAATTTATTTTCAAGAAATTTTACCGTTCTCGCGATTTTTATTTCATTTCCTCCTACATATATGCGGTATCCCTTAGATTCATTGTCGTATCCCACAAAAATACCTTCAACAGCTTTATTATCTAATTTTTGTCTTCTTGCTTTATCAATATAAGCGAAGGCTTTGCAGCCAAATACTTTAACGTAACTTAAGTTTGGCTGTCTTTCTGTCCATAATTCATATGGCGTTTTTGCATTAGCTTTTGTAGGCAGTCTATTTTGTAGGTGGTTTGCCGTACAGATTGCTTCCCCCCAGAACTTTAAAGGTAGATTTGATTCATTTAACATTGTCCTAGCCATCTCAACTAACGACCTATTTTTCCGTTCAGCCACCCCATTTTGGCTTGCACAATATGGGACTGTATGTTGATGTTTTATCCCATTTGATTTGAGATAATTCTCAATTTCATCTGATGTAAATTCTCCCCCATTATCCGTTCTGATTTCTTTCGGTTTTTCACCAAATTTGTTGCTTATCAGCGCAATGAACTCTTTGAGTTTTTCATAGACTTCACTTTTTCTTTTCAATAGATAGATTATTGTGAATCGCGAGTAGTCATCAATAAAAGTCAAGAAATATGATTTCCCCCCAATCGTGGGTGTCTGAAAAGATCCACAAACATCCGAGTGAATAAGTTGAAGCCTTTTACTTGCTCTATACTGAGCAACTTTCGGATAGGGTTCATCAGTTAATTTCGCCTTAATACACGGTTCGCAATCTATATTATGTTTACAATTGTTTATCTGGATACCTCTTACTAATTCCTTTTGTGTAATTTCTTTAATCGATGTTAGATTTCTGTGTCCTAACCTTCTATGCCATAGTTCTAGACAATTTTTATTGTTGCACGTTTGTGTAATGTTCGCGTGGTTTTCGTTAGCCAACTGGACTTCATAGAGATTATTTACCTTTTGTGCTTCTAAGCAGATTTCTCCGTTAAGTTTGAAAGTGCATCGGTCATTTTTAAATACAATCTCACATCCGTTTTGGGTTGCTTTGCTGACTGATAGTAAATTCGTTTCGATTTCAGGTACTAGAAGTACATCTTTAAGTGTTATTTTATGAATTTTATTATCCGATGTCAGCGTATTTAAATTTACATCGCCTGAACCGTAAGCGATAAGTTTTTTTCCGTTTGCGATAGTCACGTTTGTTTTTTCCCTCGATTTTATCTCTGTAAACATTGATTCAGAGGATGCAATGTGACTTGAGCTACCGCTATCCACAATGAATGTTTTATTTTCTATCCCTTGTGTTATAAATGCATAATCTTTGTTTTCGCTGTTTCTCCATGTATTGTTTTTTCCTTCATAGCGATTAAACCTGTTATACGATTCCGATGCTTGTTCATTCTTAATATTGTTTTCACCCCTTTGAAAAGCGAGTGATGTAGAATAGTGTTTTTTGTAATTTTTGTTGTGTTGATTTTGTTGTGTTGTGTGTGTTTTGTTTTTATTGTGCCAACATTCTTGTGTGTTATGGCTTCTCATTTTACAAATCGAACAATATTTTGATTCTTTTTTAGCTGGAAACTTTTTCTGAGCTTTAAAAGCTTTCGCTGTATTATCAATACTTTCATAGTTTTCATTTCGAAGATTAAACTCGTCAATCAGCTTATTTTTAATATATGACGGAGTTAATTGTGCTTCTTCTTTACTTTCGAGAGCAGTAATTAAATTATCATAAGACTGGGGCAGAGAGCACAGGAGGAGCGCGGAAATGTGGTGATTATCAATTATTTCGCCTATAGCTGCCAAATGATCAACAAGCTCCATTATTTTTGTAATATGATTTATCATATTTCCATTTTCTGCTAATTTTATACTATATAACTTTCTTAGAAGAAACAATTTGCTTGTGAGATTTGATCTCTCATGGATTTCTTTTAATGCATCCCATGTTTGTCTAGCAGTTTGTAAGTTTTTAACGTGGGTTATTTGTGAGTCATCAATAGTTAGATTTATCAATGACCGGGCCTTCCTATCATTTTTGGACCATTGATCGGTCAAAGGGGTCGGTGGATTATCGGTTATTACATGGAACAGCTCTTCTTTAGTCAAGAGCATTTCAATTTTAAATTTCCATGTACTGTAATTCGTTGCTGTCAACTTTTCAATTGAATAATTATCTTTTAAGGTGGCCATTCTAATCTTATATTTTTATTTGTTTTTTATTCAATATTTTTTATTTGTGTGAAATTAGTATATCACTATGTTATCAAATTGATATATCTTTTTAGATCGTACTCATAATCATTGTAAGACGTTTGTCTTAATAACGGCGTGAGTTCTCACTATAACCTCAATATAATTGTTTATCTTCAATTCTTATCATTAATCAGAATTAAATAGGAGAGTAAATGGTACTCACCCGATGAATTCTTCTTCATTGAAGTGTCCAACAATTAGATCCACCATAAGGGAAGGGAACCGGGCATATTCACATGTTGATATATCCACTGCACTAATTCATCTTGATAAAGACATATAACATTATTATATGGTAACTGTAAAACACACACACAAATTATTATATCCACGCTTCTTCATTTTCTACTTTATTTTTAACACGCGAGAAAAACAAACACAGCAAAAGGGTAGTGCTCACATCAAGCTACAAAAACAGAGAACAGAATGAATTTTAAATCGATGCACACATAAATCATAATGTAGAAACAATTATTAATAAAAAAGAGTCATTTTGTAAGTTTTGACAGTTTTGTAAACCTGTAATTGTTCACTCGTAATCACTGTTTCCAAGGTCATGCTAACAAGCACTTAACTTTATTTATGATGCCATGATAATTGTCACTTGTTGCACAACGGAGGAAATTATTTACGAATTGCGCAATGTTTCTATCATTTTCAACAACTAAAAATTTGCCTTCAATTTTCATTCAAAATGCTTAAATGCAAATTGAACATTTTTGAGCATTTGAATTGAACATTTGAACATTTTTTGAATGCGATATTTGCATTTAAAATTTACATTCATTGCAATGTATACAAGGGTTAGCGGAGCAGTTTATGACATTTATATTAAGAGTAATTTTCTTTAAAAATGTTCACATTAATGAAGTTAGATTATACTAGGATATTTTAGATCAATTAACATATTTAGTCAAAATAAAATAAAAACCAATATGGCGCATGATTGTATTTACTCACAGGCATTCAGAATTGTATGAAACTTCGGCGCTACTTGATAAAATTTTAGTGTAAATATATTTCCAGTGAGGATCAGTAGTTGTGTTATTTTACCATTACATGTTATTTTGTTTTCGTAAATATTTCACTATTAATCTTCTAGTTTATATTTATAAAGCGACATAATAACATTTAAAATAAAGCGTTCAAAGAGTTCTTGTAAACATAGTAAATAGCATAGTTCAAGATTAAACAGCCAACTTTAGGTAATAGAATGATAACTCAAAAGAAATGTTCTGTTATATTGCAAAAATTTATCTATTTTGTTTATGCGTCTCATGCATAAATTATTTTATTTTTTTTATTTTTCATTATTTACAAAATCTTTCTCTCTCTCTCTCTTTTTTTTTTTTTTTTTAAATTTATAAATTAGAACTCCTTATAAAATATTACTGGCATACTAGCTATTATCTGTCCATAAATCAGATCTCCTATTTATAGGGGGATGCTTGGTTAGATAGGGCATGATCGTTACATAGACCTTTAGTAGATTTTTATGAATTCTCAAAAATTTTTTGCTTGATAATGCAATAATTATGTGTCCTCATATGAAGCCCGTAATACAGTCATTTTATCAGTTTGTAAATTTCAAATTTCTTGCATATAACAAAACAGAAATAATAAAAGTAATTTCATTTATTCAATTTGTCAACATTCTTTAATACAACTCCAGTCTAAAGAATAAAATAAATATCAGTGTTTAAACTCTAAACATTTGATTTATATTAAGTTTTTAATATAATAAATCAAAAACGGGATTTAAAAAAAAATTAAATATAACATATAGAAGAATCAAGGTATATAGTTGTTTGATAAGTTTCCAATTCTATACTTGTATGTTGATAATAAATCTGTTCGCACACTAGCTTATTTATTTATTTATTTATTTATTTGCAAATATTTATCTGCTTATGGTCCATTTTTCTCATCTTTTCCGTTACAAAATATCAAGTTTTTGCTTTCTGTCAATTTCTTGTAACCTCTACTAAATACAAACAACGGTAAAAGGGAAAAAAAATCACCCAATTTGTCTTCTATTGTTCGGTGTTACGAATAACACAACTGCGCATTTATTGAGTTCCCGCCGTCAAAAGTTGCTAACATAACCATTAAAGTGACTCAGAAATCAACTCAAGGTCTATGTAACGCTCATACCCTACCAAACCAAACAACATCCCCCTACTGTGGATGGGAAGTCTACAATTTTACATCGCGATTTTTTTATTTTTTATTTTATGGTCAGTAGCATAACAATCAAAGATCCTTATAATTAAGCCTGCACAAATATGTTAAAGAAATTCAGCGAGTTAGCGCCCTGTAACTGCCGATTGTACAAAACTTTGCATTTGATGTTCAGGTATTTTAAAATGTAAATTCTTACCAGTAACATAATAATTTTTGTTAACTCAATCTTAAAAATCTACAATAAATTAATTAATTATCAATATATATAATAATAAATGGTTTCCCTTCAACGCTTATCTGTTTTGTGTTTTCGTCTGATAGCGATTATTATTATTATTATTACCAATTACCGGTTTTATTAATAATTACCAATCAAGGTTGGCAAATATAATAAATTCACACTCATTTAACTTGAGATTTTTATTTTGTATACGTTTTTTCTAAATATTCATTGCTAAAAGTATGCGTTTCAAAGCTTTGAATATTTTAGTGTTTAAAATTTTTATCTAAATCATTCAGTAATTATAATAATAATTATTTTAAACTGTTTAGTCATTTGTGTTTTATTAATAGAATACTTTTTTTTTTATTGAGTATAATTGTCTTTTAACAGTTACTTTTTTTATATTAGATTCATACACTTACAATAGTGCATATTTTTGTAAAGTATATATTCGTTACTAAGTTTAATTAATCATAATGAATGGACTTCATCGGTAGTTATTAAGAATAACCGGTACATTTTATTAATATGCCGCATCTATCAAATTTACCAAAAGACATGGTTATTTTTAATAATAACTGATTATAATTAATAATTACTGAATTTATTGAATTAACTCAATAATATTTTCATTAACTCAATACATTTTTTTTTCTTTCAATTGAAAAATGAGTCGTTGGGGGGCCACCGTAATACTTACCCATCATGGATAGGCATATGAAAATAAAACATGTGAAAACTATTTATACAATGCATTGCAATTCCAAAACAAAATTTAAATATTGTTAATATGCATAGTAATGCTCTATTAATGAATTGCTGATGTACCAATTTCGACAAATTATATAAAACGCCAAACTACTCAAGTAGTATCGAACTGCGTAAAAGAAACATCCTTATAACTCCAAAAATAATAATATTATAAACTAACAGTTTACTG
Organism: Maratus speculifer; assembly: GCA_964019185.1. Classification (NCBI taxonomy): domain Eukaryota; kingdom Metazoa; phylum Arthropoda; class Arachnida; order Araneae; family Salticidae; genus Maratus; species Maratus speculifer. Next base: position 363,423,499 of record OZ025292.1, read on the forward strand.
CGTTGGATTAAGCGTCTCATTTTCAATTAAAATATAACTTTGAATTGAAATTTGAATGAAATACAGGGTCATGAAAAATCGAAGAATGTGGAAAACAGGATTACAAATATCTCGGCAACTAATAATCCGATGGACTTCGTTCTATATGCAAAATAAAATACTCCCATCACGAGATGAGACTTGGGAAACTCTTTCTCTTAGACGGATCGACTTTACAGAAGGTGTGCAAGGTGATACGGGAGGGGAAAATAATCCCGTGTTTTCAATTCGACCATTCCCCGCAAAGAACTAGGGTTGAAATGATAGCGCGCCAATTGAGTTTCGCGCCAATAACTTGCGCTGCACATTTCTTGACAGAAATCTGTTTTCCTTCTCTCGTTTAGCTTAGCTGTGTTTTATTATCTCTCTCTTTTATAATTTATCCCGCCATTTTTAAACTGTTTTTTTTTTTTTTTTTTTTTTTTTCAAAACAATTATTTTTTTATTACAAACATGTCCTCAAAAGGGAAAACAATTCACTCTAAAGAAAGAATGATTATTCATAAAGTTACGTTTTTTTTTTTTTTTTTTGAGAAGGAAGCAAATTTTTTACTTTTTCTCTCCCGTCGATTTTATACTATCCATAGAGCAGAAAATAAATGAAGAAAGAATCAAAACTACAGTTCTGAATGATATTTAATGTATTTTTAAAATATTAAATTTTAAGATAGTATAAGTTAAAAATTTAAAACATGCCATTAATCTTTAAAAAAGTACAAAATTTAATTATTATTAAAATGAAAGATGTGTTTAAGGCTGTTTTTAAATCCAAAAGTCTTTATCACATAAGTTATGAGTTTTGACTTATTTTTGTTCAAAGGTTTGTTTTCATGAAACTAGTAGTTGTTCAGAAACTACCCAATCCTACTCATTGTCCCGTTTTTTTTTTTTTTTTTTTTTTTTTTTTTTTTTTTTTTTTTTTTCAAAATAGATTTTTTAGAAAATCGTGTCAAAGTGAGAGTTTTGAACCAAATTTTTGTTCGAAAAATGAATAACCCCTCAAACAGGGGAGAAATACGTGTTGGTCACGTGATCAAAATCGCTTATAACTCAATAGGCAAAAAATGGAAAACAATTCGATTCCAAATCGCTTCCATAACCATACTTTCCAATTTTATACCTTTCCATTGAAAAATTGATTTCTAAATATGTCAAAACGTTTTGCGTTTGTTCAGCAGAGCAGAGTAGTTGAGAATAGCCACAAATAAAGTAAATTAGTATTGCATATGTATTTCATTATGGAATTGCTATTACAACTCGAGATATAATTCATTTATCGGGATTTTGGTGGTGTTGCGCTGAGAAATTACATTTTTTAAGAATCCCTTAAAATTAATTAAATTGTATGTATATTTTACTTCACTTTGCAGATTCCATTCATTTTTAAAATATCATTTTTTTTGTTTTTTTAATTATGAATTTTTATATAAATTATCTTGCTCTTTTACTAGTTTATCCTTGGTAAGTTCAGAAAAGCAAAAAATAAAATTTAATTTTGTATTGTTCTGCGTAATTATTTCTTTAATCACTTTAAAAAATAGTATTTAACAAGTTTTTTAAAAAATATACTGAAAGCAAAATATTTATCTTTATTATCGTAATAATACAAAAGTAACAATTTATATAAAAGTTAAGAATACGTTTTAATGTTTGATGTAATTGTAGAATAATGACAATTTAAAAGTACAGTAAAACCCCGATAATTCGGATTAATTGGGACCGGACCCAATCCGGATTATCGAAAATCCGGATTATCCGGAGAATTAGAAAAAAATGAAATAAAACAGAACATACTTGCAGAAAATCACCTTTATGTTAAACTTATTGAATATTTACAGACAGTAAAAATGTTCACTTTGCTTAATTCTTCCGAAAAGATTTCAGAAAAAGTTTTTTTTTTTTCAGAATACGATGATGAAACAAGTTAATGTTATGGGAATTAGCCAATCACTTCTCAAACTTGAAAAAAAAAAAAAAAAAAAAAAAAAAAAAAGACCAAACTGATCCGAATTATCCGGAGATCCGGATTATCGGGGTCCGAATTTGCGGGGTTCTACTGTATATGGCTTTTTTTTAAAAAATTTTGGACCAAGCCAAATTTTTCAGGTTTTTGAACATACTTGGTTTCGTCGAGGAAATTATATTCATACAGGAGGATTCAAACGGGGCTGAATATTTTGATCCATCAAGACTAGGAAAAATGAAATCAATAGAAAAAAATAAGTTATGCCCGGTCCGATCCTTGGTGAAGAAAGTAAGGCCCGAGCCTTTAGAAAAAAGTAAAGCCAGGGCCCTGCCCTGCCCAAATGCTGTTAATGAAAATCAGGCCGAGGCCTGTGGCACGTGCAGCTCTGCGTGCGTTCTCCCAGGTTAAGTAGTTTCCCTTTTAAGTCAATAAGATACAAATTAACAGCGCCAAACCTGGGAAATGTGGCAACCTACGCGTTTCTCTTTTACGGCGCAGCGTAGGGAAGAAAAATCGACGCTCCGATACGAAAGAAATGGAATCGTCTTAAGCTACGTCATGTATGATTGACAGGTCTCTTCTCCTGCTGGGACTATCATATGTGTTATTTTATTGCCTTTTACGTCCATTCCTTAGAACAAAAACATTCGAAAATTTTTATGTACCTTTCATCAGAGCGAATTTTTCGAGATTACGAAAAAAATAGTTCCGGATAATCGAGGTTGCTGGTATTAAATAGGTTTCGTCCCATTCTTACATACTAACTACATACAAAATTTCAAGTCTCTATCTCAATTTGTTCGGGAGGTAGAGCGTTTACAGACAGACAGACGGACGGCAAAATTTTTTTTCTAAAAATATATTTTTCGGAATCTCCACTATCTAAAACGTGTAAATCCGTCAAAATTTTTTTTTCGATTTTCAAAAAGATTGCAAGACTTACCCTATACTACGTATGATGGGTAAGTAATATTCAGGACTTTCTTTTGGAAAAAATTTGGCGTACCCTAATCCGACATGGAAGAACCGAAACTCCTCCCGGATCCAACTTGAACATAAGCCCGTTCCGCAAGAAAAAAAAAAAAAAAAAATTGTCATCCCGAATCCCGAGTCGGATAAAATCGAGTTGCCCTACCCGATGGTTTGTTACGCCCGTTTTCAATCTACAAGTAATGTTAAAAGCAGCGATCCCCAACCTTTTTCTCTTGTGAGGCACAAACATATATTTGCGATGTTCAGCGGACCGCAAACATATATTTGCAAGGTTCAGAGGGGCCGTAACACACTTATAAAATGGTATAAAATAGGGTAATTAAATTAATAAGAAAACAAAAATACTATATTAAAGAAATATAGCGAAGTTAATATTAACAACAAGGTTAAACGTTTGTTGAGGAGGAAATGTTAACAAAAAATTCAATACTACTATTTTTAAACTATAAACTTTGTCGTAGATTTCTATTCCAAATAAATTAAAAAAAAAAAAAAGAAAAAAGAAAAAAAAAAGGCTAAAAAGTTCGTGGTTTTAAAACAGTGCTGAAAATTTTTTGTTTCAATCTTTTCCGAGACAAACGTTGAACTCTGAAAAGCAGCACTAGCTATATTATAAGCATAAAACGTAGTAATGTAACAATGCATTATTTCAATGTTCTGAGGACGAAAAGAAGTCAGAGGTTACCTATAAAAATCCTTAGCTCAGAGCAAAATTTTTTCTTTTCATTTTTTAAAAATTGTTGAAATACTCTACAAATCTAATTAAATTGGTATAAAATAGTGCTCGCGATGGGATACGTATAGCAGCGATACGATTAAACGATATACGCATATCCGTATAATACGTATCTCTGCTCTACGGATACCTTAAAATGTACGTTTAAACCTATCTGGATACGTATAAGGGCGTATCGGTTAAACGTTTATTTAAAAATACGTTATATTTAATGTATACGTATATTCCACGTATCGTATCTAATTTAAATAGTGGACTTCATCAGTCTTATATCACTGAATGGAGAATAATTTGGAAATCGGTGCGGCGTTATGACAAGAATCCGCATAGTATGTCTTATATATACGAGATCGAGCAATGAAAAGCGTATATTTTTTAAAACCGTTTGCAAAAAGTTCACAAAAGATCAGACTCCTGATTGGCCAATCTCGTTTTACTAAAAGTGAAATATCTATTTGGATTCCGACCAAGATCTTGTTATTTTCCTTTATATACTTTTCTTAATAGTTTTATGAATTAAAAAAAAAAATGTTCATATGTGCCCCAACAAAGGGGCAGTTGTAAACACACAAGGGAAACATATGAAAACAAGGAAAAATTATCTTTTGACATGTTTTTTATTATTTTTTTCATGTGTTACCATAATCATTAGTTGTACTATCTGTTAAATTCACCATAAAGAAAAAAAAAAAATATGTATATTTATTTAGTTTCTCAGTGATATGTTTAATTAAAATATTATAAAATAAAAATAAATAAATTTGGGGGGGGGGGGCTTGGATAATTAATAAAATATTGTTGCAATAAAATAAAAAAATTAAAGAAGTAAACTTGAGAAAATAATTAAAGAATTTAAATTTTGTTTATGGCTTTTTGTTTGAGAGAGATTTTAGGGAGGGAGCATTTGGATAATATTTATCGGAAATCTACCGAAAGGCGAAAGATTCTCATTCCTATATTTGCCTTATTTGCCTGTAAATTAAAGATAAAAAAGTGTTTTCCGTTCAATTTAACTTCCTCCAGATTTAATTTATTTTGCTTTTAAAAGAAAGGGGGAAGAGTAAGTAAAAATCTTACGCACCCCGGGCCTTTTAGGCCCTGCGCGCGTCCTCTCGGGTTAAAAATGTTTCTGAAAATGTATATGCAAATTTCGAGCTCTTGAAGGTGGAAAAACATTTTTTTCGAATACACCCTTAAAGTGAATAAAATAATCAAATTTGTCTTCTATTGTTCAGCATTGCATAAAAACACACCTGCGCGTTTATGGTGATCCTGCCGTCAAATGTTGCTAATGTAGAACCATTAAAACTAATTCGTCAGTCTACTCAAAACCTCATGCCCTACCTAACCAAACAACATCCCCTACTAGGATTTCCAAAGTTGCTATATTACTCCAATGGAAACTATTCTCTACTTTGAGGTCCGGTAATCGATCCCGGTGGCCCGGTTTTACGGTTCGGTAAAGTGAGGAAAAGAATTGAATGGGAGCTCATTTTATGTCTATCTATAACTGTGATGAGTCGTTTTAATAGTTAATAAAGTACTTAAGATAAAGTAATTGCCATTTCTAAAATTTAATTTGTCACGATGTAATTTCATGCATGTAAATTGTTTTAAGTTTATTGCTCTTAAATTTAATGCTCTACCTTTATTTGTATGGGTGTGTCTTGGATTACATAAAAAAAAAAGTAGTTTCAGAGTGTACTTTGCTGCATCTTCATTTATAATGTTTTTTTATTATTACTGCCCTACAGGAATTTTTGTAGTTTATTTGTTCGAAGCGCACACAGGCTTTGCTCCTTTGATAAGTAAAAAAAACTTTCAATTTTTGGAAGTTTGACTTACGAGAATTTTTTTATATTTAAAAAATTAACTTCTTATACCCATTAATTTGTCAATTTAATACGACTGAAAACTTTGAATAAAATGTAAAGTAGCTGTAAAGACTTAAATACCCTGATATATTATTTGGAAACATACATTAGAGTATCATCATTCTATTTAAAAACTTATACAAATTGGCGTTTTAACAATCAAAAAGTTCTGTAAATTTTACTATGAATCATAACTTACATCCACGGAAATATGGATAAAAATGCAATTTATTTCACTCATATATTTCTCAAATCAACTCATTCTAAGCATGTGAGCAGAGCATGTGAACAAAGTAAACATTACTTGCATAACATTTTGCAATAAACCAAAATGTTAAAAATCTAATTTTTAGAAAAATCTAAAATTATAATTCAAACCCATATATTAATACGTTTTAAATTACCAATATTTAAATACCTACAACTGAAGTTAAAAGAAAACTAGAAACAAACTTCTAACTGATTTTACAAAGATATTAATACAAGTCATAATAATAATAATAATAATAATAATAATAAACATTTACTTTTTGATAGAAAATTGTACTTTAGAGGTATGGGAATACTTTGAAAACTCATTGCGCACTGTGAGTATCACTTCGTTTTTTAGAATGTGCCTGTTTATTGAACTGAAAATATTTGTATAAAATAAAGAAAATGTTAGACAATTTTCTGAATTCTAATGTTTGAAAATGAGCAGTTAACCATAAACACTAAGATGCATTATTTCGTATAATCGAAAAAGTTGGAGGTTTAAAATAACAATTATAAAGTATATTTTATTTATCTATCCATTTTCCAATATCTGTTTATCAATCTATCTAGAGTAAAAATTTGCTTACATTTATAAACGGGCTTATAACGTCAGTTCTAACTAAACAAAAAGAAAACAAAAAATTTATTTTAATAGAAAAAATAATTTATAATTGCATGTGATTTATTTTATCACAAGGCCACACATTGTCTACAGATTAAAATTGAACATAACTTTAAAAATCTTAATAAAAACATCATAGTTTTAATAAGATTAAAGTTCAAAATGCTAAAAAATGTGGAAATTTTTATCGATTTCGAAAGATTAGATATGAATATAAAATATTTGAAAATGCATATAAAATAATAATTATGAACAAATAAATTAGTAAAAAATACAAAACATTTGAAAATGAATCAATTAATTCTAATGGGGGACACCTGTTATCTAGATACGATAGATGGAATACTTTTTTTAATTAGGGGAGAATGGAGTTGAATGTTACACTTTTTACAAAAATACGAAAACAAAAACTTCAATGCATTGTTTATAAGATGAAACATTTTTTAATGTCCCTGAACAAGATAGAAATCTAACAAGCAAAAACAATTACATAATTAAGGAAATTGTAAGTTTTAAAATGTGTCCCATACCTACTCACTGATAAGTAAGAATGGGACAGCAATAAAAAAAAATTACTATAAGGACAAACAGTCTAGTGTTTGCTACACAAATAGTCTAACAAAGAATGTAGGATGATAATGTTTGTGCCACAATATCAAATCCCATTATCTTCACCACTGAAAGGATTGTCAGAGACAGATGATATTAAAAAATCATCAATTCAATTTATTTACATTTCGGGGAAAATGACTATGTCACTCAGATGCAAGAAAAGTGACTCATCTCGCAAAAATTCATTTTGATTTTTACCCTATTAATGCATCTGTAATAGCTGCATCTTGCTACACAAAGCATTTTATAATTGTAGTTAATATGGAAAATCACTTTATAATGCTATTTCCCATTGATTTCCGCAGAAGAGGGGTGAATTTTGTGTGGGAGATAAATTTATCCAACCCTCTAAACCTCATAATTTGTCTCTATTTTTTAAGGGTTTTACACTTTTATGCGCTTTTTTACTCCTGCATGCAAAGCTAAATGCTATAATTTCATTTTACAATAAAATCATATAAGTTTTCTTTTGTAAGTCTTTTCTAAGTTTTCTCCTGTGAAATTTACTTTTGTTGAGATGTGCCACATTTTCCTAGCGCGGGTGAGAAATATTATCAATGTTGTGATTAATATATTATCTGTTAAAAATATCATTAGAAATTTAGATTCATAAAAAAAAAAAAAAAAAAAAAAAAAAAAAAAAAAAACAAGTTGAATGTAGATTCAGCCATTGCAGAATTCAGTTTCGCCTCCGATTAGAAAGAAAAAAAATATCGATAGGGTCTTTTAGAAGGACGACTCCGTTTAGAATGCAATGAACTAACTCCATTTTCTTTTGTTTATCAATATAATAGCAAACAGAACGGCGTGAAATACCCAATTGAGTAGCATTTTCTCTCTGAGACATTGGAATTGCGGAATAATAAAGTGATACAATTTGACGTGCTACTTCTTCATTGACTAGATTCATCAAAAACGGATATTTTTTTTTTAGTTTAAATGCTTTTTTATAGACGCTGAGAAAAAGGAAATGCATTTTAACAATAAAACGAGTGGAATCCTGTCGAATTCGACGAATGAAATGTTTAAAAGACCCGATCGATTTGGTTTAAAAAAAAAACCAAAAGTAATTACATTATTGAATCGATATACAATAAATATATTTCCAAACTTAATGTCAAGTTTGCCAGTTACAATTTTGCATGCAAATATTCAAACATCTTCAGTTAAAATTGTAATATGAGAGCCGGCGGAATCCAGAAATTTTATTTTATATGCACTCACAGAAAAATAGTTTTATTAAAAACTAATAATACACACATATATATACACATATTTCAATTCATTGATCCTATTTAGGCTCCGTACTTAAAAAGTTAAAACGGAACCATTATAAGATCACTCCTGTATCAATCTGTCACAGCCATTTTACTCGTAAACTATATGGAACGTGGAAAGTTCAAGTCGAGGTTCAATTTGAAGGAAGCAATAAATACTTTTGACCCACATATGTACAGAAAAATTATTAAAAATTCACAAATATATTTTGGAAAAATGTACAGGAGCTAATTAAGTTACTTGAGAAATATGATCTTTTCTTTGTATATCGTATGAAAGTTTTTGTAATACTGAACTCAAAAATACATCTCTTTTAGTATCGGGAATTATATTTTGAGCAATATCGGCAAAAATTTAGTGCAAAAATATGCGCTCCCCCTTCCTGTCTATTTCTGAATCTTCTGAAACTAAAATTATGAAAAAAATTAGAGCCAGTAGACTTTCATTTAAACCTTGGAGGAAAATTATAGGTCACCTTAGGTAACATAAGTTTTTGATAAAATCCCATTTAAAATCCCCCAAAAAATTTAACCACAATAAAATGATTGCGTATAATTATGCACTAATTGAGGTAAAAAATATATATTTACTGATAAATATTATTAATAATGTAAATAAAATAACAGAAAATAATTTGTGATAAAAATTAATGTCTAAAGCAAAGTAAGAAATATTTCAAATGAGAAAATGATGGCATTCAGCAATCAGATAAAATGGATTTACAATATTATTACGGACGCCTTTTTCATATTACTGATAACCGTAACTTTAAAAAAACCAAGGCCCCCTTATCATAATCAGGCCTCGCATTCAGGAGAAAATCTATTGTTGAAATTGTCTCTATAGCTGCCAACATATTAACTGATTTTGTCTCGTATGTAGCGCCATCTGGTGTGTACTACTAGTCATCAAGGCCACTTTCATAATAATAGACTTGGCAATCGCTAAGTTTTCGTGGCCCCAGTAAACTTGGTCAGAAACCTCGTGATTTTTCCCGTTGTTAGCGCCCTCTGCTGTAGTAACAAATGTATAAATTTTATAATTTGTTTTCCACCCGGGCCTTGTTTTCTATATATGCTTTTCCATTTTCTTTTCGATATGCTGTAAGCTTGTATTTTTCAAATGAGATTTGTTATTTTTCCAATTTTCGAAAGTTCGGCAGTTATTTTTTTTCTTTGGTATAAAATTTACTTATTTTACTGTAATTTTTTATGAAAAATGGTTAACTGTTGCGTACCGCTGTGTAAATCTCTCAAAAATCGTAATCAGGGGGAAAAAATATCTTTCCATGTAGTGATAGAATTCCAAATTTGTAGTGATAAAGATTTGAAAATTCAACACCATTTTATTAAATTTTGGGCATTAAATGATAAGTATATACTCATTTTTTATTACTCTTTTAGCAATTCTCAAGAATTAAAGTTCATTATATGGGATTCTTTTGAGAAGTTGTGTATATGACATATAGATTTTTAAATTAAGCTTAATTTAAACCTCAAATTTAAATTAAGCTTATATTTCCTATATTTTCATCTAATCCATTAACTAATCCTATATTTTCATCTGTGAACTCGATGAGATGACTGTCTGTGCTGCCGCCTCCTGGTCTGGTTGTGCGTATACATTCTTCTACCTGACTAATAAACGCTACGCTCAATATTTTCGATTAAAAACATGTTCTCATACCTAAAATTTAAAGTATTCCCCGATCTTATATTTTAATTCTTTTTAGTCTCCCTGTATAGTTAGCTATATGTATAAACCGGATAAAAATCATAAACATTAAAAAAATGAAAGTTATAAGAAATTTATAAATCACTTAAACTAAACACATCTCAAAGTTTATCCTCAAAAATAAATTCTTTTTGTGCTACGCTTGTGGTGTAAATCTTTATTTGGCGCTTCTTTCTTAATTAAACTTACAGCCAATTGGCTCATTAAGCAAGTATAATTGGAGCTAAACTAATTTCATTTTTTAACCGTATACTTAATATCGCATTGTTCTAGAATAATGCTTATTTGCAGATAACTTTAAATGCGAAACCGGAACATATTACAGAAAAATAGCCAATACTGCATTATATAATATTAAATCGATACTTTTTCAAAGTACCTTTCTCAAATAGAGAAAATGGTCTTGGCGAGAAAAGGAAATTTGGCAACATATTTTCTGGAATCCTATTTTCTGTTCTCATAGAGAAGAAATGTTTTGCAATAGTTATACAATATATTTCATATAAAAAAGCCAATTTTCTATTTTTATGCAAAAACATAAGTAAATTGTACATAAAAACAATAATAATATTCATATAAATTCTTAAAAGACAAACGAAACATTTTACAAGTTTGTTTTCATTACTGTTTACATCATTTGGCAATAAATCATACTTTCTGAAGCCGAAAATTACGCTAAGCTCTAAATATATATATATATCTATCTATATATATATATATAACGCCCATGACTCTACATTAATAAAGTACCATTAATTCTTACTTTTAATTCTTCATTTTCAGTGTATTTTTTACGAATATATTTTAGTGGAATTTGAAAAATATTTTTTATAATATTGTGAATAATATAGTTTGATTTTTCCTATGCAATTAGAATATTACTAGTAATATGCACCAGGTGGCGATACTTACGGTATAAAGTCGGTTTATGAGTTCGCAACTATCCGGACATTTTCTCCCATACACTTTTTTCTGATTGTAAGGCCTATTATTATGATAAAGTGGCCTTGCTGAACAATATATTTGAGCGACAGAGGGCGCTAACAACGTGAATTTTGATCACGTGTACTGCAGACAAAGGAAACTTAGGGAATGACAAGCCTTGTTATTATGATAAGTTAGCCTTGAAAAAAACATTTGAAGAGAAAATGACATCACTATTTAAAACATCGCATATTTACTCATAACGATATTACATTTGAGATTGAGATTTTACTTTCAGCTGACTTCAGTTAATGAAAATAATATCATAGTAAAAATGAAATTAGTTTTTTTAACCATTGAAAAATGGTTGTTGTTTTCGGTGGAGGATTGACAAAATGACGTGGTCAGTTTTGAATTTAAATTAAATTCTTTACTTTTAGAAGAATTTTTATTTGAATTTAAATTCTTTACTTTTAGAAGAATTTGTATTTGAATAGGAAATTAAAATGTTCAAAATCATTGTAATAAAGGAGAAAACTAATAAATTTAATAATGGGTAGACGGAAATTAACAGATACGGAAAAAGCCGAAGCCAAAGAAATGAATGACCGTGAATGTCGCATTCAATGACATTAAACACAATACGCGTACTTAAACAATCATAAAGTGATTTTTATTTCGACTTTTTATTAATGTTTTACTAATTTATTTGTTCTTTTGTTATTTAAAATAAAAATTGAGTCAATATGTATAAGTTGCTTATTAGTTTGGCGATTCGTAACATTTGGCGAAATTGGTCGATCGGATAACTAAGTAGTACTGTATTTGGTTTGGCGCAAAAACGTCTTTCAATGAAGAAAACGAGAAAATTAAAAGATTATCGAGCCGCTGAAAACCAATTACGTGTTGAAAGGCGATCACGGAAAAGGAAGAAATTTAATGCCGAACCTATTAATTGTAAAACATCATGTCTCGAGGGCGACCGATCCACTAGCCAAGGCGTTTTACAGTCGGTCGGTTCTAACCAGGAAAATTTGAGTGCCAGTAGTGATTCTAACAAGCCGGAAAATTTTATAGCTATTACTCTTGATTTTCCACCACCTAAAAAGGAAACTAAAATGATATCGGCTTGGGAAAAACTGGGAAAAAAAACTTTTTTGATTCAATGTCTGATGGACCCATCACAGATGCATGTGCTGCGATCGACTTTGGTTTAAAACCTCCATCACCAAAATTCTGCTCAATAAAATCAAACAGTATATGCCAAAGTCTTACAAGTATAACAGTATATGCCAAAGCTGTATTTTAATAATGATTACTTTCGCACCAACAATGTTACATCGTTTGAAATTTTTATTTCGTCGCCAACTTTTATGCTTGGCGACAATGGAGTGATGTAACTTAAATGAACCGTACCTTCAAATTGCAGCATGTATAAAGTCATTTATAGCAGTGGCACGGATAATACACAGTAAAACAACTGGTATTTAGCTTAAAATGATAGATGAATGTTTCGAGTGAAACATTTTTCAAATGGTTGGTGCAATTTCTTAAATTACAATTTTTTATTTATTATTATTATTATTTATTATTATTATTATTATTATTATTATTATTATTATTATTATTATTATTATTATTATTATTATTATTATTATTTTAATAAAACTATTTTTCTGTGAGTGCATATAAAATAAAATTTCTGGATTTCGCCGGCAACTCAGATTACAATTTTAACTGAAGATGTGCGAATATTTGCATGCAAAATTGTAACTGTCAAACTTGACATTAAGTTTGGAAATATATTTATTATATATTGATTCAATAATGTAATTACTTTTGCATTTTTTTTAACCAAATCGATCGGGTCTTTTAAACATTTCATTCGTCGAATTCGACGGGATTCCACTCGTTTTATTGTTAAAATACATTTCCTTTTTCTCAGAGTCTATAAAAAAGCGTTTAAACTGAAGAAAAAATCCGTTTTTCATGAATCTAGTCAATGAAGAAGTAGCACGTCAAATTGTATCTCTTTATTATTTTGCAATTCCAATGTCTCAGAGAGAAATTGCTAATCAATTGGGTATTTCACGCCGTTCTGTTTGCTATTATATTGATAAACACAAGAAAAATGAAGTTAGTTCATTGCATTCTAAAAGAGGTTGCCCTTCTAAAAGACCTCTATCGATTTTATTATTTATTTATTTATTTTTTTTTTTCTAATCGGAGGCAAAACTGAATTCTGCAATGGCAGAATCTACATTCAACGTGTTTAACTTTTTTTCAATTGCAGTTGTGTGTTTTATAAAACTTATAGTTTCAAAAAGTTTTTTTTTTTATTGTTTACACAAAAATAGCTAAAGGTACTTAAATTTTACTTTATTTTTTTTTCTTCATTTTAATAACATTTTTAACCAGAAAAAAGATAACAAGTAAGAAAAATCATGCGTTAAGCATAGATTATGAAGCACTTTCCAACACTTCATGAAAACTTAAAAAAAACTTCGTTAATTAGGGAAATAAGGGTATATAGCCAAATATGTATTCCAATACTTTTGAACAGTCTTGTATTTGATCTGTCTGTTCATATACATATTATAAAATGGGAAAATTTAGTTTAGCAAGAAAAAAGCTTAAAATTACTTTTTGTGCAATTTGTGCTAATAAATGGAAAACATACGTGAAGACTTTTGTTCATCCCGTAGTTTACCTTGTACCTTTATTACACGTCAGTAAGAAGCTAAAATTCATTTTAAACAATCTCTTAAAACTCTTAAAACAATTGAAATCACATTGTTATAAATTATCTTTCATGGATGTCCATGTACACAATTCTTTGCGAGACCCTGTATATAATTTTATCTATATTCCGCAAACATTTCTTTGTAAATTAAATGGAGTTCAGCATAAAAATGTATACCTTATTTAAGAACTACCTTTAAGTAATTTACGCTCATACTCAGTAACGTTGGCGAGCTCTTTTGGATAGCCCTGTATATCAGCTATAACATTTATACACACTCTTATAATGTACAAAGATTTAGTGAAGCTTAAATGCGTATATCATAATTAAAATGTATTACATCCATCCACCAGCCATCATCGGATACATATACAGTTCGTCGGAAGGAATATACTATTTGAAATCTTTTGTGTGTTCCTGTAAATACAATGTACTTCATATTATGCAAGACAGTACCGTATAATTTATATTAAGCCTCAGTGACATGTATCAATTTTGTTATACATATTTTTTAAATGTCGCACACTATTCCCCCCCCTTTACCATTATCCAATTAAATTCTTTTGTGTGGCCCTGTAAAGGAATAATACTATATTTTCACCGCATATTTTATAGAATGCATAGTTTAGTGCGCCTCTTAAATGCATGTAAATTTTAATGTTTGACAGAGTGCGTAACATCTTTAAAACGCCTTTGAAACGATTTTTTCCCATAGGCCATAATGTAATGGAAATTTGTGACTCTAAACTAATCATGGTAGAAACTTCATATTCTATAGGGTTCATGCTAGGGTAAATGTCAATAACATACAGAAATTTCAGAACAATTCGAATATATTTACAGGTGTTAGAGCGCGGACAGACGGATAAACTGACAGACGGACAGACGGAGAGGCAAACCGTATGCATAATCACTTTTCAAACTTTTGAAAAGTGTTATAAACGTTAAAATTCATTTGAAAAGATTTTTCCCGATAGGCCGTAATGTAATGGAAAACTTTTGACTGTCCCTGTAAATAAATTAATCACGGTAGAAATTTCACTTTCAATAGGGTTCGTGCTAGGGTAAACCTAAATAACGTCCAAAAATTTCATGGCAATCCGAGTATATTTACGAGAGTTAGAGCGCTGACAGACGGCCATCCGGCCATACGGACAGACGGACAGACAAACATAATGCATAAGCACTTTTCAACTTTTTTGGAAAGTGCTAAAAAAGGACTTTCAACGAATCAATTCACACATCCGCATATATTCATATAAATAAATATGATAGTTAAGATAAATTTAAGTTAAAGTATAATCCGAAAAAAAAAATAGTTTATTCATAAAAAATAGTAACATTCTATACTCACCATCGCAAAAGCACGTCCAACGCAGTCAAATGTTTGGGAAGAAATGAAAAATTCAAAGTCCTTATCAGAAAATGTTATCAGATAACTATATCAAAAGATCTGTGACGTCAAAGAACATGTATCATCAACTGATCACGTGATGTTTACCTAGTGCTTTGTTTTCTAGATTGGTTCTTATAAACATTCATTTATTAAATAATTTAATCATTCTAGTAATTATAAATTAATTAGTTAATTAGTTTAATTAATTCTTTGTTAAAATGTTTAACAAAACATGATATCACAGATATTAGTTACAATCAGCATTTGTTTTAAACTAGGGAATTTTCATATCCTGTATTTTAAGATATCTAGCACTAGGTATACATCACGTGATCAGTTGATGATACATGTTCTTTGACGTCACAGATCTTTTGATATAGTTATCTGATAACACTTTCTGATAAGGACTTTGAATTTTTCATTTCTTCCAAAACATTTGACTGCGTTGGACGTGCTTTTGCGATGGTGAGTATAGAATGTTAAATGTGTCTTTATTATTAAACTATTTTATTTTAATTATGTATGAAAATTAAATATTTTTCCAAATTTTAGTACACCTTGAAAACAATAATTTGAAATACTAAAAATGTGAAAATTATAATTAAAAATTTTGCATGCACATTTCATTACACACAGATGAATTGGCAACTGTATTAATTTTATTTAAAAATGTTTTTAAATAAAAGAAGTGAAAATAATTATCTATAAAAGACTGACTGCATATTTTTAAACATTAATATTAAAGGTTTTTTTTTTAAAGATATATTTTATAAAGCCATGCTGGGACATAACCAAACAGGTTGATTAACATATAAACTTATGAACATTACTAAGTTGGAACAGCGAAAACCTGTTTTGCCAAGTTAATTTTTCCAAGTTCGTTCAATAATGTTACTTACAAATGACAATTTTTATTAAAATAATTATTTAAAACCTTGTTGAGTTCTAAAGATATTTGGTAAAATGTTAGTACAATACTAAAATAAGTGTGAAGACCTTGTCTGTTTTCTTTAAATTTGTGTATTAAATGAATTTTCCCAAGTTTTACCACGCACATGCGAAGGTTTCATTTAAGTAAGAAAAAAAAATATATAATATAAGTCATTGTTTTTTCGATTAAAAAGGACGAGTCTTGCATCTTAAAATTTTGTTCATGTGTCGATAAAAGCTTTTTGGTTACTAGGGTAAATAAATAGCTGATTGCTAGGGAAAATAAATAGTTGGTTTGTTGGTTGATTAAAACTTATCAATGAGATCCTAACTCACATAATAGTTGATTGTGAAAACAGTTGAATGGTTGGATGGATGATTAAAACTTATCAATGAGATGTAATTAAAGGGGAGAATCTAATAACTTAACAGCTTTTTTTATTATTTGAAAACATTTTTATAAAGTTAGTATGACTTTTAATAAAAACAGGAAAGTATCAACTGCTTTTATACATTTGCTGACGTTAATAAGTGTTTAACTAAGAACGTTCTGCAATGACGGTAGTAAGATAATATAAATATGTAGATTCATTTTTTGATAAGTTGTAATATTTTTTTTAACTTTTGAAATATATATATATATATTTTAAACTTACGAAACACATTTTTTAATCTTTATGAAAAAAGTTTTATAATTTTCATAAATCAATGTTTTTATACAACTATAAAATGTTACGTCGATAGAAAAATTATATTATGAAAGTAAAATATAAGTAGGTAAATCGGTCAACACATTTTTAATAAGTTGGAAGAAATTCATTCTTTAAATTTACAAAATATTTCTAATACTTATTAAACTTTTGAATTTTAATAAAACAAAAGAATTAACTTTGATTTAATTTTAACTTTTTAAAAATTTTAATAGAACAAAACACTATATTAATCTATTGCTTTTATACATTTGTTAACGTTTATAAATGTTTAACTACGAACGTTATTTAATGCCGGTAGTAAGATAATATGATGAAAATAACATACACACATAAATCAGTAAATCGGTAAACTCATTTTTGATAAGTTGTAATATTTTTAAATTTTGGAAAGTATTTTTTAAACGTTTGAACTTATGTAATATTTTTAGAACTTTTGAAATAACTTTTAAGTTATGATTTTTTTTTTTTTTTTTTTTTTTTGCAAACTTATGAAATATATTTTTTAAACTTTTTCATAAAGTTTTTTTTTTTTGTAAACTTATGAAACTTTTTTTTAATTTTGAAAATATTTTTATGAAATTATTTTGTCTTTTAATAATAAGATAGTATATTAATGCATTGCTTTTATACACAACTTAATGTTTATATGTTTAACTATGAATAAATTGCAAATGAATTGCAATGTTACAGTAAGATAATAGAGTGAAAATAATATACATAAATCAGAAAACTCATTTTAACTTTTGTAAAATATAATTTAAATATTTGAAAAAAAAATTCTATCGATATTATTTTTTTGTGTAAAGTTTTTTTTTCTGTTAAAACTTTTTATAATACTTTTTAAACTTTTTAAAATATATATATATATTTTTTTTTGTTAAAACTTTTTATGATACTTTTTTTTTTTTTTTTTTTTTTTTTGTAAACTTATGAAATATATTTTTTTAATTTGTGATTTTTTTTTTTTTTTTTTTTTTTTTTAATCTAATGAATTATTTTTTAAACTTTTTCATAAAATTTTTATTTTTTTAACATTTTTTTGAAGTTATTTTATTTTTTAATAAAACAAGATAGTATATTAATGCGTTGCTTTTATACACATCCTAATGTTTATAAAGATTAAAAAATGTGTTTAACTATAAATGTATTGTAATGTTACAGTAAGATAATACAGTGAAAATAATATACATACATACGTAAATCAGTAAACTCATTTTTGATAAGATGTAATACATTTTAACTTTTTCGAAATATATTTTAAACATTTGAAAAAAATTTCTATTGATATTAATTTTTGTATAAAGTTTTTTTTAACTTATTAATTTTTATTAACTTTTTAACTTTCTAATTTTTGAAAAGAATGAATTAAAATATTAAGATTATTATTATTATTTTTTTTAAGATAGTTAATATATTTTTTATTAATAATGAAATGTTTCTTTTTTTATACATTATTATTATTATTTTTTTAAGATACTTAATATATTTTTAGGTGCGTTCGTAATTATATAATACGTAGCTGTCCGTCCGTCTGTCCGTCCGCATATAACAACGCAAAAACTACCCAACCGAATCGTTTGAAATTTAAAATACATAATTATTACATAATTTTGTCGAGTCATTTCAAATTTTATGAAAATCGGATGGATAGATCAATTACAGGGACAATCAAAAGTATTCCATTACATTACGGTCAATGGGGAAAAAAGTTTCAAATGCATTTTAATCGTTTGAAATTTAAAATACGCAATTATTACATAATTCTGTCGAGTTATTTAAAATTTTTTGATAATCGTGTGCATAGATCAATTACAGGGGCAATCAAAAGTATTCAATTACATTATGGTCAATGGGGAAAAAATTTCAAATATATTCTATACGTTTGAAATTTAAAATACATAATTATTACATAATTTTTTCGAGTTATTTCAAATTTTATGAAACTCGGATGCATAGATCAATTACAGGGGCAATCAAAAGTATTCCATTACATTACGGTCAATGGGGAAAAAAGTTTCAAATGCATTTTAATCGGTTGAAATTTAAAATACGCAATTATTACATAATTCTGTCGAGTTATTTCAAATTTTTTTATAATCGTGTCATAGATCAATTACAGGGGCAATCAAAAGTATTCAATTACATTATGGTCAATGGGGAAAAAGTTTCAAGTATATTCTATACGTTTGAAATTTAAAATACATAATTATTACATAATTTTTTCGAGTTATTTCAAATTTTATGAAAATCGGATGCATAGATCAATTACAGGGACAATCAAAAGTATTCCATTACATTACGGTCAATGGGAAAAAATGTTTCAAATGCATTTTAATCGTGTTACACTCATGCGAACTTAATAAAATTTAAATGCAACTATAAAGTACATATTATAATATACATACATTATATACTTACATAATTTGGGCGCAAAGAACATTTGTTATTGATTTACAAGGCCACACAAAAGTATTCCATTACATAATGGTATAGGGAGAACATTGTTTGATGAGCGTTTTAATTGTAATTCACTATTTACAATGTTAAGAGATTGATATATGAAAGTAATATTTTTAAAACTTCGTCATCGTTCGAACGCACCTAATTTGCTACGCTTCACGTGCAATTTCCAACTTGTTTATTAATAATGAAGTGTTTCTTTTTTTATACATATACAAATTGAAACAATTTATAAATGTTTTGAAAAAGCTAAACGAAATAAACATATATTTTGAAAATAATTAAACACACATATTAAAGAGATTAGTAAAACATTTTATTTCATTATTTTAAACAATTCGTTTTGAATAGTTTTTACATTAATATTAGATAAGAAGTTTTCACTAATACAATCTACTTCATTTAAAAACGAGGAAATAACAAAGTCGAAATCTATTAGAGTTAATAACATTTCTCCCATTTGTTCAAATTTTTGTCGATTATTTAATATCAAACAGGGATGAAAGATTACAGATTCGTGGTTAAAAATGCATCCATTGCATTCAAAAATGCGCTATAGTATACTCGACATACTATTTTCAATACATGTTAGAAGTTTATGTTGACACATGCGTTCATTTTCTAAAGATGTGTGACTAACGATACATTTCTGTCTTATTAAGTTTGGCAAATGCTTAACATATATATGCTGAAGAAGTTCTTTATTCAGATCAAAGGCTTTTATTTTTAACTTTTCTAACTGATGCTCGTTCAAGTCAATGTGAGAATAATTCTTTAAATGTTTAATTCGCATGATAGAATTGTTAAAATTTAACACTAATATCATGTTATTAGCAACAAACGAGGAACTTTTATACTTCAAATTAAATGGAAAAATTTTATTGCAAAATTCGTACCAACTGTGAACATCCATAAAAATTGCATTTTTCGTTACAATTTCTTCATTAGTAAGCCCACTGCGTTTAAACTCTTGAATATGTATAAAAAATTGTCTGTTATACAGTTTTAAAATTAAGAAGATACAATCACTGAGTTCTTCTCGAAATATAACACGATTACAGGATTTGCCCCTTTTAGTTCGTGAAGTGGTGGATTGGCTTTCATCACTTGCTTGGGAAAGGTTGATTGCTCGGAACACAGTCTCTTCGCATCTAGTAGTGGGTTCTTGAAAATATTCGTCTTGGGAAATTAAGTTAAAAAAATTCGTATTAATCTCAGATTTCACATTCAGTGGATAATCAGTAGTGGATAAATCACATGATATCGTCTCATTGTTAGTGTTCAATGCATTGGGAACTTCTAATCTCGGCAAGTTTAATTCATTCACATAAGCAGGTTCATTACATTCTTCTAAACGTTGATACTTTGAAGAAGAAACTACTTCGTCGAGAGGTCTTTTTAACAAATTTGCTACAGAATCCATTTTCAAAAACTAAGGACAGCCGCTTATGAAGTTCAAACGGAAATCAGTTGCAAACTGAATGCTTAAAAACAACACATATCCTAATATATGTTAAAAAAAAATCAGCGTCGGTTACAGTTAAACATTAAAAATTAGTAATGCCATAAGTTTTAGTCAACCATTTTTTAATAATCTAAAAAAACAGTCTTTATACATAAATGGTAGTTTATATATTATGTTAGTGGTTTTACTATTTTTGAAGAATTTTGTGGCAACACAAGGTTTTAATTTAAGTAAGCTTATGATAAATAATGTTATCAGTTTCTCTATCTTTGAAAATTTTTGTGGCAACACTAGGTAACAGTTTTAATATAAGTAATGAATAATACTTATTGTTAACAGTTTCGTTCTTTTTGAAAATTTTTGTGGCAACACTAGGTAATATCCATCATGATTATGTGAATAACAATTGCTGATATAAATGATAAATTAAACTTGGTAAATAATTCTAATATATTAAAAGTATTTTAATTGATAGGAACCTTTTTTCTAAATGTTAAAATTTAAGTAAATCTTTTACAAAATCGTGAAATAATTATTAAAATTCATAAATTGTTAAAACAAAAATACAAGACAAAAGCTTTTTTTCATTTACACATTATTTATTCATCATTCTCGATAATGATAAAAATACAAAAAAATTATAAACTGTACAGAAAATCAACCAGTTCACATGATTTGACAAAGTTTGCATTTTTTCACTTATGCATTTTAATCAAATGTTGAATAAACTTGGTGTCAACATTAAATGTTTTGTTACAGTGTTTGCATTCGAAATTCCTGTAATGAACTTTTTTGTGAAATAAAAAATCGATATCAGAGTAAAATATAACACCACAGTGTTTACATTTATATTCCTTTTGACGATGACTTTTTTATGTTTAGTTAAAGCAGACTTTGATAAAAACGAGTTAGAACATTTTTCACAAACATGAAACTTCTTATGAGATCTCTTGTGAATTTTTAACAAATATTTTTTAGAGAATTCTAGTAAACATTCATCGCATTTATATGTCTTATGAAATCTCTTGTGAATTCTTAACGAATACTTTCTATAAAATTCTATTGGACATTGATCACATTTAAATAAAGTGGGTGTCTTGGAATGAGTAACACTATGTCGTTTTAAATCAGTACTTTGAATGAAAGTTTCACATTTAAAGGGCTTTTTATCCAAGTAGGATCTTTGATGTCTGGTTAACGCAATCTTTCTAGAGAAGCATTTCTGACATTGATTACAAGAAAAGGATGGTTGGGTTGATGAAGAGGGTGATCTTTCACTATTCGAAACTTGCACCTCTTGACTGGGTAAATCCGATTCCATATTCATGAAGTAAGAAATTTCTTGTACAGCACTCACTTAAAGAACAGCGCTTAACATCTTCATGTGACAAAAAACAATAAATAGTGTGATAAATTTCTACTGATTCACAAAAATCTGTTAAATTCTAGGAGGCGCTACTGTTTTTAAAAAAAAAATAGGATTGGTTTACAAAGTGATCTGATAATATAATGGTATTTGATAAGAAAGGCTCGATGTTATCTGGTGTTTATCATGTGAAAATTAACGGAAAAAGAATCACTTATTTTCAGCACAGTGATAAAACAATACTATACTAAAGTAATATATTGCTTAAATTTGTCGTTATCGACTAATAGATGATAACTTGTAAAAACACTTTTTATGTGAATACAGCAAACTTATTAAAATGAATGCATCGTAATTAATCGTTTATTAGAACTGTACATCGAAAAATAATTAGTAATGAAGTAGATTATATATTTTGAATGGTGTAAAAATCAATGTGTATGAATAATCAAGGTTTAGGAAAAGTAAAGTTTAAAATGTAAAATTAATACTTTTCAATATTACTGTTAAAAAATATTTTCATTGTTGCTCTAACATTAATGTAAATTGAATAAAACAGGGAACCTCCAAAAAAAAACATATGTAATGGTTTAATGAAATTAAATTGTCATTTTAAAAAGTTTAGTTAACTGTGTCATCAAACAAAGTTCTCTTTCTTGTCATTTGTAAATAAGTGAAATCTAATCTTAGTTGATATTTTTCTTATATCTGTTAATTCCTGTTAAAATTGTTTGGTTATCGGATGTTTGAACAATGCAGTGAATACGTGTTGATAACATACTATTTTAAGTTAGGGATGATTCGATTGTAATATGAGACATTCAGAGTCATTACAGAAGGTTAACTTCCTATTTAATCTTTAAATAATTTTATCTAATAATAATATTTAAAAAAAGTTCAAATTATTATTCAATTTTCTACTCGAATAAAAACTTATTCGATTCCCACTAAAGCCTTTTGGAAAACTCAATTTTTAAAAATTATTAATTTCCAACGAAAGAAGAAGAAGACCGGTTCTGCGGCCACAGGCGGGATGGGCAATTGTGATTAATGTTGAATTGACTAGACTCACCTTCCTCCTTATCGCAATACTCAATTATCTCACAGGCGTGATGAACAATGCTTAATTGATCAGACTCAATTTTTTAAAATTAATTTCCAACTAAAATTCGATCCAACAAAGGACAGCATCAAAATAAAAATCTTCCGGGGGGGGGGGTGAAGTTTGGAAAATGAGGAGGTTACCCCTTTGCTATAGTATGATATTATAAGCTTCAGATCCGAAAAAAAATTAAGCCTCTTTAAAATTAAGCCCCTCTAAAAATTAAGCCCTCCCCCTTCCTAAAATCTCATTAGACTATAACATATTTGACGATATGTTCAAATTTCCTTCCTACTCTAAGTTGATTCCAATCTTAAAGAAAAAAAAATACATTTAACCCTTTCAGAAAAATAAGCCCTCCCCCTTTCCTAAAAATCACATCAAACTGTAACAGTGTCAAAACATCCTTCACCCATTTTCAAATATCTTTCCTACTCTAAGTTGATTTCAATCTCTACTTTAATTTAAACTCCCTAAAAAAAAAAAATTAAGCCCCCCTCAATTTTAAGCCCCTCCTAAAAAATAAGCTTATTATTTCAGAAAACTCCTCGTTCCAATTCCCACCGATAGAGGGCGCCACTGCATTTTTCCATTTCGTATTCAAATATCTTTCCTACTCTAAGTTGATTTCAATCTCTACTTTAATTTAAACTCCCTAAAAATTTTTAAGCCCCTCCTAAAAAATAAGCCCTCCCCTCTCTCTCTCTAAAAATCTCATCATACTGTAACAGACTCCAAACATCCACCCCTCTACTATAGTATAATCTCATACGTTTCAAACCCTAAAAAATTTAAGCCCCCTCAATTTTAAGCCCTCCCCTCATCCTACTACAGTATGATACACTCTCCATCAGATAAGCTTCTCAATCAGGTGGTGGTGGTCCTTCCTCCCTCTTATAGGAGGTGGAGAACCTCTTCCTCCTCTCCTCCTCCCACCGCCAGAACCACCTCGCTGGGGTTGAACTCTCCTTCTTTCCCTACTAACGGCAAAAAATAGTTGTTCGTTACTCGAAAGTCTAAAGCGCCCTCTATCGGCATTTTTTGAAATTTATCTTTATAATTTATTTTCACGAAAATACCTAAATAAAGGATAGTTTTAGTGAAAACCGCAACTTAATCGACCAATTTTTCCGTTTTTTTTAATCATTTGAAATTTGAACTTTCTGAACACAGCTCAGTTTGTGTTACTTAACCACTCCCAACTACAGATTTTGAGCTCAAAATTTAATTTTGAGTGTAAACTTACGAAAACATTTAATGAGATGCAAAACATACCGGCAAAAAATAGTTGTTCGTTACTCCAAAGTCTAAAGCGCCCTCTATCGGCATTTTTTGAAATTTATCTTTATAATTTAATTTCAAGAAAATGCCGACATAAAGAATAATTTTAGTGAAAACCGCAAATCAATCGACCGATTTTTCTGTTTTTTATGTTTATTTGAAATTTTGGTCCCTAAACTTTAATGGCGGCTATCTCCTTAGGAAAACGTCTTGGACCCTTGGTCTCCTATTTAATCTTGTTTGTCTTGATGCGTACTATCACCCCCCTTTTATTGTAAAAAAAATTTGGAATCACCCTGTATAATCTTAACAGACACTTAGAAGGGATATTTTTCAAGGGCAAAAGTAGATACATAAAGGTGCTTGACCTTCCTGTAGATCGAACTATTTTAACAAATGGCAATTGAGGAGAGAGTTACCCACCCTCAGTCTATGAAAAGACAGATATTAAAGAAATCGTTTAAAAAGTTAGTATCTTGAGACTAGTTAATTATCTTAGAAAGAAATTGTGCATATCTGCTGTAATAAGATTTAAAAAAAGGAAGAAAAAACTATGTTATACATTAGATGAAAGTCATAATGAAAGCTTTTAGCTTAAAAAATTATGTAGGTACTACATTATGCAGGATTAATAATTGTTAAGATTTTTCCTAGCTGCTAGAACTTGTTACTTTCTTCGATCTTCAATAGAAGAACTTACTGTAATCGAGATTTTTTTCAACTTTCGGTTTTTGATTGATTTATACTTTTTAGAGGCCAGAGACTCCAGAAGCATGTTTTTACAAAATGTCTGTCTGACCGTGTATGTATCTGTATGTCGTATGCCGCCATTGTACCATCGAAATGTGTATGAAGATATGCATAGAACTAAACCAAATTTTTTGTGTACGTTTTAGGCTGTGTCAAGCAGGTCCTCCTGAAATTTTGAAATATTCTACCAAAAAAGGGCGCTGTAATATCGAATTTTGTGCCATTTTCAATATTGCACCGCCGAAAAGTGCATGAAGTAATGAATAGAATTGAACCAAATTTTTTGTATAAGGGTTAGGCTATGGCTAGTTGTTGATCCTCTTTGAATTTGATAAAAACCCGCCAGAAGGAGTGCTGCAATAGCAATTTTTGTGCCATTTTCAATGTTGTACCACCAAAAAGTGCATGAAGTAATGAATAGAATTGAACCAAATTTTTCGTATAAGTGTTTGGCTATAGTCAGCAGGTCCTTCCTGAATTTGAAAAAAAATCTGTCTGAAGGGGGCCTTATAATCGCGATGTCTGTGTAATGTCGCGATTTAGAGAAAAATGTCTGAATTACCATTGATCATAAGAGTTTTGTTTTTAGAGATTTTTCTCACATATTTGTGGCCGCAGTTAAATTTATCTATCGGCAAAGATTTAAAATTAAAACATTTTTGGTAGCCTGCCCTATTCGGTTGAACCTGTCTTACTTGATTTATTTTATTTAGTCTTTTAAAAACTTTAAATTCAGGCGCTAAATGTTTGTATATTAGAAGAAGAAATCAAATATTTTAACTGACATTTTTTCATCCATTTTAAATCTAAGAATTTGCGAAAAAAAAAAAAAAAAGATAAAGAGAGAAGTTATTGTTTATTTTTTCAAATATTTTTATGCAGCTTTAAAAATATTTCAAAATGTCATGCAATCAATAATTTGCCATAAGAAAATTCATAAATAGCATCCCCTTGAAAACGTCTAAAATAATAGCACTTAATGCATTTAAAATAATGGATTTCACCTTTCTGTAAGCAAAGTTTCAGGCCACTGAAATGTCTTTTTGCTCATCCAGAACGAAAGAGTGTACTTCATGAAAGTCTGTAAATCTCATGGTATAAAATAACCATTGAAAATCTGTATGTAATAATTTCTTCCACTTCTAACTCAAACTTGCCGAATTTTGAAAAATGTCTGGTAGTAATATCTCGAGTAATACTATTAATAAACTATGTAGAAAATGCCTAATTAATTCTGTATACACCAAATTATGAATCAAGAAATATGTTCCACCTCAATAATATAATGAAGACATCCAAAACAATTTATAGGTTAATAATTTGATTTTTAGATAATTTTTTCGATTAAAACGGATTAAAAAATTGGCAGTTAAAGTTCGTATTGTAAAACAATTGGATTAATTAAGAAAAAAATACTGCTGTGAAAATCTCAAAATTCTCATAAGAACAATGTAAATACATCTATCGGAATCCTATCTGTAATTGGGAAGTTTTTTGTAGTTCTAAATTTTTCGTTTAACGTTTTTTTAATAGGAGGAAAGCTACACCTATGCAAGGATGATTTTCTCCAAATAGGCCAAAAGAGTTATGAGGGAGTGACTGTGAGAGACTGTCGAATTTTAACAAAATGTCCATTTACTTTCTTTACCATTATCCGAATTGGGAATAGGCTTAGTGGGCTTTAAGGGTGTTCTTAACTGCTCCGCTCAACGAGCGCAAAACGTTTTGACACATTTACAAATTCATTTTTTAACAGAAAGATGTGAAATTGGAATGCCTGACTATGGAAGCGATTTCGAATCGAACTTATTTTTTCATTTTATGACAATTAAATTACCTATCCAGTTCTAAGCTATTTCGATGACTTGATCACCTGTTTTTCTCCTGCTTTTCGACCGGTTTTTCTGCTTTCGTCGGGAGGGAAATGTGCTCAAAAGTGTCAACTTTGAAAACTTGTTATTGAAAATCTATTGTGTTTAAAAAAAAAAAAAAAAAAAAAAAAAAAAAAAAAAAAAAAAAAAAAAAACAGAAAATTGAGTGCAATTAGGGAGTTTCTGAACTCACCTGCTACTTTCATGCATTTCCGAACAAAAATAAATTAAAGCATCTGTCACAAAGTTGCGCCCTTTTTGATTTAAGAACACCCCTAACTAATATCTATAAATACTTATAAATCAGTAATAACTATTTTTTTAAGTATTTACCTGTATTCAGAAGAGGCTTATGAGGAAGTGATGAGGTCCTAAGCCTTCCTCATCACTTCAGCATCAGGCTCTACTGAATACAGGTAAATACTTAAAAATATTAATTATTACTGATTTATAAGTATTTAGATATAGTTAAAGCCCACTAAGCCTATTCCCAATTCAGATAAGAAAGTAAATGGGCATTTTGTTAAAATTCATCACTTCCTCATAAACTTTATTTTGGCTTATATGGAGAGAATTACCCGTAAATAGTTGAGAGAATAACCATATATATATAACGTACAACATACTTTTATTAGTAGACGAATAAAATAAATTTTACATTGCATTTTCTATAATGGTACCCGTCAAGGCGTCCGACAAAAGCAATTAAAATTTCCAGTATTTTTAATTAAGAGTGTTCTTAAATTAAAAAGGGCAAATTTGTGACTTATGCTTTAACTTATTTTTGTTCGGAAATGCATGAAAATAGCAGGTGTTATTAATCAGAAACTGTCTAGTTGCTCTCAATTTTCTTTTTTTTTTTCTTTTTTTTAACGCAATAGATTTTTAATAACAAGCCTTCAAAGTAGACGTTTTTGAGCATATTTCCCGACGAAAAGAGAAAAACCGGTCAAAAAGCAGGAGAAAAAATCCCTGTCGGCTGGGCCTATAGGCGGAGGTCGATTTCGAAGAGTGCTCAATTCAACAAAAAAAAAATATATGATTAGAGATAAACCCAGTTTAATAACTTCATTTGGCCGTTTATGAAAAATTTTTAATTTCATTTTTCTTCAAAAACTGGTTTTATCAGAATCATCTTAAGAAAAATTCAGCTCAAATGCCCGTTTTGACAACATATTTTGAAATAGATTCTGAATTTATTAAAAAAATCGACCAAAACAGTACATTATACAGCTCCTAAATAACAAAAAACTGTCAGTTGAATGCATTTGAGAAAAAAATTGAATTTAAAAATGAGTCATAAAATAACCTATTTGTTGTTTGAATACATACTTAATTCTTTATTCATGATTGCTCGGAAAATTTTAAATTTTAAAAAATATATTCTATCTTTATCAAAAAACTGGCCAATGCGTCACAGTATATAGTTCCTAAATAAGAGGATCTGTAAATTGGATGCGTTTGAGAGCGAAAATGGATTTTAAAACGAGTCATAAAAAACGCAATTTGCTATGTGAAAACTTCCTTAAATTTTCAAATCACAAAGACTTCGGGAAATTCTGTTCAAAATACCCTTCTTGGTAGCATTTTTAAAAATATATTCTGTCTTTATCAAAAAACCGATCAATGCATCACATTATATAGTTCCTAAATAAGAGGATCTGTAAATTGGATGCATTTGAGAGCAAAAATGGATTTAAAAACGAGTCAGAAAAAAACGCAATTTCTTATTTGAACACTTCCTTAAATTTTCGGTCACGATGATTTCTGAAAATTCTGTTCAAAATACCCTTTTTGGTAGCCTTTTTTGACATATATTCCTTCTTTATCAAAAAACTGACCAATGCATCACAATATATAGTTCCTAAATAAGAGGATCTGTAAATTGGATGCGTTTGAGAACAAAAATGGATTTAAAAACGAGTCAGAGAAAAACGCAATTTCTTATTTGAATACTTCCTTCAATTAGGTAGATTTCGTAAGAAATATTACCTATTGCAATCGCACCAGTTTATCTATCTATCTATCTATCTATCTATATATATATCTCACTTTTTTATGGACACGATAACTTCTATAATTTTTCACCAATCTTCACCAAACTTGTACATAAAATCAAAGGGGATAAAATCTTGGCTAAGTTCGTTAATGGGCAAAATCGGACCAAGGGGGTCGGAATAGGGGGCGTTTTTGTGAAAACCGAAAAAACGCCATAACTTCTTAATTAAAGTAGATATCGAATCGGTTTAAAGTTTATATTACTTCTTAAAAATGGGCCAAAAGTATATACATGACAGATTTTTGATAAATTTAAAAGTGGGCTCAAGGAGCGAAAAAAACAGGGATTTTGAGAGAAAAAAATTCATAACTTCGTCAATTTTCAAGATATCAAGTCCAACTAAATTTTTTGTAAATGTTCTTAAAATTATCTAAAACTTTTGTATTTACAAGTTTTTGATAGGACCAACTTTTACTGACGAAAAAAATTAAAAACGAAAAGAAAAAGGGCGCTGAAAAAAGAGAAAAATCCATAACTCCGTCAATTTTTAAAATATCAAATCTGATTAAATTTATTTTACATCTTCTCAAAAATATCTACAACTTTTATATTGACAAGTTTTTCATAGGATCAATTCGTATAGTAAAAAGAAATTAAACAAAAATAGGAGTTGGAGAAAAACCTCAAATCCAAACTGCTTATATTCTGACTCATTTTTAAATTCATTTTTGATTCTAAACGCATCCAAATGGTAGATCCTCTTATTTAGAAACTGTATAAAATGACGCATTGGTCAATTTTCTGATAAAGACAGAATATATTTCAAAAAAGGCTACCAAAAAGGGTATTTTGAACAGAATTTCCGAAAGTCATCGGGACTGAAAATTGAAGGAAGTATTCAAATAAGAAATTGCGTTTTTTTCTGACTCGTTTTTAAATCCATTTTTGTTCTCAAACGCATCCAATTTACAGATCCTCTTATTTAGGAACTATATAATGTGAGGCATTGATCGGTTTTTTGATAAAGACAGAATATATTTTGAAAAAGGCTACCAAAACGGGTATTTTGAACAGAATTTCCCGAAGTCTGTGTGATTTGAAAATTTAAGGGAAGTTTTCACATAGCAAATTGCGTTTTTTATGACTCGTTTTAAAACCCATTTTCGCTCTCAAACGCATCCAATTTACAGAACCTCTTATTTAGGAACTATATACTGTGACGCATTGGCCAGTTTTTTGATAAAGATAGAATATATTTTTTAAAATGCTGTCAAAGTGAGTATTTCGCACAAAATTTTTCGATGCAATCATGATCAAAGAATTAAGGATGTATTCAAACAACAAATCGGTTATTTTATGACTCATTTTTAAATTCAATTTTTTTCTCAAATGCATTCAACTGACAGTTTTTTGTTATTTAGGAGCTGTATAATGTACTGTTTTGGTCGATTTTTTTAATAAATTCAGAATCTATTTCAAAATATGTTGTCAAAATGGGCATTTGAGCTGAATTTTTCTTAAGATGATTCTGATAAAACCAGTTTTTGCAGAAAAATGAAATTAAAAATTTTTCATAAACGGCCAAATGAAGTTATTCAACTGGGTTTATCTCTAATCATATATATATATATATATATTTTGTTTTTGAGCACTCTTCGAAATCTACCTCCGCCTATAGGCCCAGCCGACAGGGATTTTTTTCAGTCCGGATGACTTTCGGAAATTCTGTTCAAAATACCTTTTTTGGTAGCCTTTTTTGAAATATATTCTGTCTTTATCAGAAAATTGACCAATGCGTCACTTTATACAGTTTCTAAATAAGAGGATCTACCATTTGGATGCGTTTAGAATCAAAAATGAATTTAAAAATGAGTCAGAATATAAGCAGTTTGGATTTGAGGTTTTTTCTCCAACTCCTATTATTGTTTAATTTCTTTTTGCTATACGAATTGATCCTATGAAAAACTTGTCAATATAAAAGTTGTAGATATTTTTGAGAAGATGTAAAATAAATTTAATCAGATTTGATATCTTAAAAATTGACGGAGTTATGGATTTTTCTCTTTTTTCAGCGCCCTTTTTCTTTTCGTTTTTAATTTTTTTCGTCGGTAAAAGTCGGTCCTATCAAAAACTTGTAAATACAAAAGTTTTAGATAATTTTAAGAACATTTACAAAAAATTTAGTTGGACTTGATATCTTGAAAATTGACGAAGTTATGAATTTTTTTCTCTCAAAATCCCTGTTTTTTTCGCCCCTTGAGCCCACTTCTAAATTTAACAAAAATCTGTCATGCATATATTTTTGGCCCATTTTTAAGAAGTAATATAAACTTTAAACCGATTCGATATCTACTTTAATTAAGAAGTTATGGCGTTTTTTCGGTTTTCATAAAAACGCCCCCTATTCCGACCCCCTTGGTCCGATTTTGCCCATTAACGAACTTAGACAAGATTTTATTCCCTTTGATTTTATGTACAAGTTTGGTGGAGATTGATGAAAAATTATAGAAGTTATCGTGTCCATAAAAAAGTGAGATATATAGATAGATAGATAGATAGATAGATAGATAGATATATAAACTGGTGCGATTGCAATAGGTAGTATTTCTTACGAAATCTACCTAAAACGGGTGATCCCGTTTTCGAAATAGCTTAGAACTGAGTGGGTAATTTATTGATCGCAAAATGGAAAACTAAGTTCGATTCGAAATCGCTTCCATAGTCAGGCATTCCAATTTTATATCTTTCTGTTAAAAAATGAATTTGCAAATGTGTCAAAACGTTTTGCGCTTGTTTAGCAGAGCAGTTGCGAACAAATACCATTAAGGGTGTATTCGAATAAATGATTTTCCACCTTCCACAGCTTGAAATTTTCAGATACAATTTTGGGCACATTTTTAAAAGTAGAAGCATGAAACTTGCTGAGGGGATTTTTGAAGTGACGTACAAGGTGCCGTGTGATGTAATTTTTCGCTAAATTAATTAGAATTTGATTTATAAGCAATTATTTTCTCAGCGTGACCCTTTTTTTCGTTCGCAGGCCTCCCGCTTCGTAAAATTTGGTCCAAAACGCCGTTTTCGACAGCATTTTTTGCAACATTTTCTGCATTTATCAAGGAATTGCCAATCAAGGCACCTTGTATAGTTTCTAAATAAGAGAATTTGAAAGTTTGGTGCATTTGAGAAAAAAAAAAAAAAAAAAAAAAAAAAAAAAAAAAAAAAAACGAATCTAAAAATAAATTTGAAAAAAGGCAGTTTGGATCGGAATACACCCTTAAATACGCTGATTTGTACTTAAATTTTCTATTTCGCGAGACGTCTGTATATTCTGTTTTATATTAAAAGTATCTGAATAAAATCTTCATCCTTTTAAGTTGAAATACGATAACAATCCAACTTATACATTTTCAGATCGCTAGTGAAGTAGAATAAGAACTTTATCAAATACCAAATTAAGTTCATCGCTTTCTCCTTCTAAATCTCATAGAAGACCACATCTTCTTCCTACATCGAAAGTGGAAAAGAATCTTAAGATTGTATCTTCACGAAATCTATTTTAATAGTTCGCGGAGTGAAGGCAACAGGCTATAGTGCTAAGCACTTGGAGTAAAAGACAGCTGACGGAGATGGATAAGATAACAGTTGATTGAAAATGTTTGGAGAAATTTTCTAGATCTGAGATAGTTTGTTGATGACAATGAGTTTGTTCCGCTTGCGGCACAGCAAATTAGCGTCGTAATTTTTTGAAGATGTGTCCGGAAGGTTTTTATTATACATCCACTTTACCATGAAATCAACAAATTCTCTCATATTTGATCCCAGTTAGATTAGAGTTGCAAAAAACGTTTAGAAAAATTTTCAGACCTAAAATAGTTTGTGAGAAGACAATGTATCTCTATTATGGTGTAAGAAATTAACATCGTAATTTATTTGAAGTTCTATCAGACATCTAAAACTTCATTATAAATGTTTAAGGAATTTTTCTAGATCTCAGATAGATTTCATGACAATGAGTTTATTCCGTTTAGGATGTAGCTAATTAGCATCACAATTTAGTTCATCGTGGTATTATTCGAAAGTTATAATTGCAATTTTAACAATGATTTTTTATCCACATCTGATCCAGTTTAGATTTATAACATTTTGAGGAAAATCACAGTTCTAAAATAATTTGTTGAATGATCTGTTGTTGTGTTTTCTTCATAATGGAGCAAATTAACATAAATTTTATTTAAATATACTGTTGTAGAGCTGCTTATTAGTTGTAGAAACTCTAATGATTTCATTACACCTTAGATTAGATTTATGAAAACGTTTAGAAAAAATTTCTAGATCTAAAATACATATTTAAGATGAAAATGAGTTTCTTCTCTTTATGATGTTGGAAATTAATCATGTGTTATGCCTAGAGATGGGAATGCTCGGAAAAAAACCGGAAAAATTGGGAAAAAAACCGGTTTTTTTCAGTTTTTTCCGAAGGCTTATTTTTCAATTTTTCCGAACTGGAAAAATTGAAATTTCATTTATAAAATAATACATTGAAAATTTTGTAATAGCTACATTCTCACACTTTTAATTTAATTAATTTTTTTGTTGAGTGTCCCACATGAAAACTTTAATGTGGGTAATCTGATCTCTCAGCAGAAATCTGTTTGAAAAGATTTAAAAGGATCCTTCACATTTTTTTTTTTTTTTTTTTTTTTTTTTTTTTGTTTGAAACACAAGAGCCTTCACAAAATTTGTCTTGAAAATAGACATTTCAGAAAAAAGCTTAATCTCCAAATGGAATCTTTCACAAATGCAGTGATTAAAGAAAAAAATCTCATGTCATATTGCAGCTGAATCTTATCAAGTTGTATATATGTATGAATAACCTTATTAAAATTAAAATGTCTAAATAAGAACCTAAATATAGTAATAATTTCTAATTTACAAATTCTGATTATATTTTCTACAAGTATATACAAAAAGTTCGCAATTTCACAAAAACAGGATTACATGAAAAAAAAAAAAAAAAAAAAAAAATCTAGATATATATAATTAAATGCAACTTCTTTTCTTTTAAATTAATTTGTGTGCAAAATTATTTCAATAATATGCCGATTAATAGAAATGGTAAAATTAAAAATTTAACATAAAATTTGAAGCATACATTTATTACTTTTTTCTATCTTTACAAGAAGTATTGAATTTGTGAAAAACTTGACTTCCAGTTTTTGGTGTATTTAAACGTTTTAGAAGGTTTGATTTGGTGGAACACGAATTTCGCTGAACATTTAATTTGTCCGAACATGATTTGGTGGTTTTTGGAAAATATCTGTCACTCTGTGAGTCTGTATGTGACAAAAATTTTATGAACACTCTATCTCAAGAAATGATGCACAAATTTTCACAAGACTTTAGATTCAGTTACACCCTGTTAGAAACTCGATGTTTAGTTATTAGTATATATCGCCCAACCGATGGTGTTGCTATGCTGCATTATTCATGATTTCCACAATAGTTCTATCTCAAAAACTAATGTATGAATTTTCAAAACTTCAGATTAAGTTAATCCTTGATATATAATTTCATGCTCATTACTTTTTGGTGTAAAATGCACAACAGATGACACTGCTATGCTGCATTATTCATGATTATCACAATAGCTCCATCTCAAGAAGTAAAGAACGATTTTTCATCAAACTGCACTTTCAGCCAGTTCTTGATATATATTATTGTTGTTTATTTTTTTGGTGTAAATTGCCCTATAGGGGGCACTACTATGCTACATTTTTTAAGATTTCATTATAGCTGATTAACTGAATGTTTTTTCAAGATGTTGAATCTAAAACTGACCTCCATTTTACCTCAATAATATACAGTGATGTTGCAAAACATAACAGTTTGCATTAGAAAAGTACAACTGTGATTTTAAAAAAAAAAACATTTTATTACAAGTAACTATGTTCCAAATTATACTTTCCCTCATGATTAAACTTTGAATTTTAGTAGTTTTCTAAAGCACAGTAGAAGTTTATCTTTGTGTGTATAACTGCTTTTGTTAATTTCAAAAATAGCGAACATTTTCTATTTGTAGTGTTTTGTTTTCATAACTTTTGAGTTCCACTCTTAGAAATATAAAATTACCATATGGAAACATTATTGAATATGGTTTCTTACTGAAGAATGGAATACCAGATTTCAGGATTAAAAAAAATTACGTTTAATTAAACTTTAAAAAATTTTTTTTTTTTTTTTTTTTTTTTTGGTTTCAGTGAGTAAAAATCTAACAGTCAATAAATCCTATACTGTTTTTTAGTTACAGACCTGAGTAAGCTAAACTAAAACTTGGTTTTGTTTGAATTTAGATTATAAAACTAAATCAAAATTTTGAGTTGAGATTGGAAAGCTATACAAAACTAAACATATTTTTAAAGGAAATAAAATTATAATTGTAAGAAAAAATGTAATATTGTAAAAATATACATTTTTAAACAAACAATGGAATTTTTCAATACTGATATTCATAATAATGACAAATATGCAATAATTTATTTCTTAAACTAGTATCATTTACTTAAAAACTATACTTATGTAAATGGATGCTTTATTTATTTCATTCCAAACTGCAAACATATTGGCTCAGGATTTTACATTAAGTCAATTGGTAGTTAAACATGTAACTGAAAAATCATTTCAACAGAGATATGATATAACAAACAATAGCATTTAATAAAAATTCTTAGGCTTTAAAAAACTTTTAAAGGTAGGCTTTCTTTTTATTTTGTAATATAAAGTGAAAATAATTTTCTTTTAATACATATAAATGGGAAAAAATGTTTATTATTTAATATTCCCTAAGAAAATATAATTTATTTGGGAGAAACAATCATAAAAATCAAATTTTCCAATTTTTCCGTTTTTTTCCGAAAAAAACCGGTAAAAAACCAGTTTTTTTCCGCCACTTATAT
Source organism: Maratus speculifer (assembly GCA_964019185.1). Taxonomy (NCBI): domain Eukaryota; kingdom Metazoa; phylum Arthropoda; class Arachnida; order Araneae; family Salticidae; genus Maratus; species Maratus speculifer. Next base: position 363,459,561 of record OZ025292.1, read on the forward strand.
TTTTCCGGAAAATTTACATCTCTAGTTATGCCACGAAAATTTCTTACGCATTTAGTCACGTGGGGGACATATGTCACCCATTTTTTAACGTGCTGTTTTTGTAATTTGCCTGCTGACCATAGCCAAACACTTACACAAAAAATTTGATTCAATTCCATGCATAACTTCATACATTTTTTGGCGGTACAATTTTGAAAATGGCACAAATATCGCTATTCATCAAAATCATTAAAAATCAACGTCCCATTCCGGCGGATTTTTTTTTTTTTTTTTTTTTTTTTTTCAGATTCAGGGAAGACCAATTAGCCATAGCCAAACAGTTACACACACACACACACCGGAAAAAAATGGTTCAACTGCACTCAGAAAAAAGAATTGATTAAAACTACAAAAATTGTTTTGTTGAATACATTTTGTTTGTTTTAAGCGAATTTTTTAATTAAGGGTGTTCTTAACTGATCCGCTCAACAAGCGAAAAACGTTTTGACACATTTACAAATTCGTTTTTTAACAGAAAGTTATAAAATTTTAATGCCTGACTATGAAAGCGATTTCGAATTAAACTTATTTTTCCATTTTATGATAATTAAATTACTTATCAAGTTATAAGCTATTTCGATGACGCAATCACCCGTTTTTCCCCTCCTTTTCGACCGGTTTTTCTGCTTTCGTCGGGAAATATGCTCAAAAGTGTCAGCTTTGAAGGCTTATTATGAAAAATCTATTGTGTTTTTTAAAAAACAAAAGAATGAGTGCAATTTAACAGTTTCTGAATAACAACACGTGCTATTTTCATGCATTTCCGAACAAAAATAAATTAATTCATGCGTCACAAATTGCCCTTTTTGATTTAAGAACACCCTTAAAGTAAGAAATCGGTTTTGTTACTCAGACAAAAAAATATTTTCAACAATCTTATAAAATTTTAACAAAGTTTCTTCAATTTTCTTTAAATCTTACTAAAGTCTTGTATTTTCAATTTGTAATTTCAACAAAATTTTGTTCTTTTTGCAAAATTTAAATTGGTGTGCAGTACTCTCTCACGTAATTTTGTTTAATAGACTTATATAGCTATTAAGGATTAACATAATTTTTGGATAATAAAATCTTTTTAAATTGAGACGGATTGATGACGTTATTATTACGTTATTATGCATTTCGTTTAAAAATTGTGGACAATAAATTAAAAAAAAAATATTCAACATTTTATATATATAAATATATGTGTGTGTGTATATATATATATATTCAAACAAAATCTTTTCATTCACCCCAATATGGGTAAACGGAAATTTTGTTCGTATTTAAAAAAGGGAATTTTTTTGGAATTTACAGGATTTTGCTGCTAAAAAACAGTAATAGTGAATCGTACAGGCGTGCTGATTACCAGTACAATCTCCGTAAAATCGTCCGTTTTTTTTTTTTTTTTTTTTTTTTTCTTTCTTTCTTTTTACAGTGTTGAGATACTTTTATGTTGATAAAGAGCTTGATGTCTTCACTTTGTGGGAAATTAGCATTATAACTGCGGGTTCATTCAGACATCTGAAAAACATATAAATACCTTTTCTGCATACTAAATAATTAACATGGCTCAGATGAAATCAAATGCTTCTGATTAAAGAAATTTTCTGTCTGTGAGATTTTTTTGTTGCTGCTATTGGGGATAAAAATGGCTATTTTTGCTTTATAATGTAGCTAATTAAATACTTTAATTTATTTGAAAATGCATTCCAAAATCTCAAGTCATAAACTGATATTAATTGATTTTATTTACATATTATCCAAATTAGCTTTATGAAAGATTTTATATACGTTTTTTCAAACTGAGATAAATGACGCTGAAAATAAATATTTATCAGCTTTATATTTTTTTGAAGAAACATCTGTTACGTGCTAATATGTGTTTTTAATAACCGACTATATAGTTCATGAAACAACGTGTTCACAAAACAAAGCATCCCTCGTTATCGTGCACATTAACGTTCATTACTTGGCTTTAAATTTGTCCAGCCATATTCAGCCGGTGACATCTTAAAACATTTAGACCTATAGGACTTGTAGCCCTCCTTTATCCACCATTCTCACATAATCATAATCTTACTTAGTTCTGTTCTCACCATAGAGGCAGGGCCGTAGCTATAAGGGGGGCGCTATGGGCGGCTCAGCCGCGTCTAAAATATTTTGAGCCCCCCCCCCCCCCCCCTGGAAAAGATTCCAAGATCACTAAATGAATTTCTGTTCTGAAAATTCAAATGAAATCCTGTTCAAAAATCTAATTTAATTTTGAGACCCTTTTATTGTTTTGCAGAATTACTAAATTGTATCTAAAATACGTGTTTTAACACTCCCTCATCCTTGTTGTACATATGAAGCTAACATGATGTTTAATTTTGCACCAGTTATAGACTCAAAATTTTCACCATCATATACTTTTTCTAAGTTTAAAAGGAAGTTATTATAACAGTTTAATAAAAAACATAGTACCTACGATGTTGAATATGCACTTTTTTTTATCTTTTTGCGTCAGGCAGAGAGAAAAAAATACATATATGCCCCCCCCCCCCTATTGTTCACTTCTAGCTACGGCCCTGCATAGAGGAGGAATACGTCTACATAAGGAATTACTGTATACCACATAAAAGGAGGATTATAACTCATCTATGGTACTCATAGTTAAAATGAATCTTACAGAATGAGCCATTTCGAAATTCAGACGTTCAAAAGCTGGTCACAAGACTCCATGCGATACAGAAAGAAAATTCTATCTTTATTTTATAAGAACTGCACATTTTGGCGGCTTGTTCTGAAAGATCTAATTGCGTTTGCAAAGAAACAGAAAAACGAGTGCGATTAGATAGTTTCTGAATAATAACACTTGTTAGTTTGATGCATTTCCGAACAAATTAAAACTTATGTCATAAAGTTGCCCTTTTTGATTTAAAAACACTCTTAAAATTTTTATTTTGAAATCATTATAATATGCTTATTATTTTATTGATTGCCACACCAAAAAGTGTGTTTATATCAATTAATAGAAAACTATAAGACTTAGTATTACTGATCATTTAAGGGTGTATTCGAAAAAACGCTTTTTCACCTTCAACAGCTCGAAATTTTCCGATACAATTTCAGACACATTTTTAAAAGTAGAAACATGAAACTTGCTGAGGGGATTCTTGAAGGGACGTATGAGGTGCTGTGGGATGTCTTTTTACGCTCAATTCACTAGAATTTGAGTTATGAACAATTACCTTATCAGTATGACCTTTTTTTTCGTTCCCAAATCTCCCGCTAGGGAAAAATCGGTTCGAAATGCCATTTTCGATTGCTTTTTCTGCAATATTTTCTGCATTTATCGAAGAACCGACAATTACGGCACCTTGTGTACTTTCCAAATAAGAGATTTTGAAAGTTTGGTGTATTTGAGAGCAAAAATGAATTAAAAAATAAATCGGAAAATAGGCAGTTTGAATCGAAATACACCCTTAATCATAAATTATAAACAATGCATTTATTTATTTATCATTTGCAAATGGTATGTCCTAGATACCACATGTTTCATTAAACATACAGATCTCACAAACGGACGGCCATACATTCTTGAAGTTATCCAGTTTGCTAAAGAACTACAATCAAATTCATTTTCTCCAATAAGAAAAGCAATATTTACTGAACAAATTGCAAAACATCCCCGGCGAAACAAACACTAAACAAATCGAAATGTTACAATCCACAAAATAAATACAATAAAAGCATCCTCATTTTTGATCAGCGTACATTATTAAGTGATGCTGTAATCAAACATGGACGACTGGATAATTGCCGTGGACATTAAATGGTTTCAGAATGGCTTTGAAGGGAGCTAGTACTGACCTCTCTACTTCCCTAGAGGGATACAACAACGCTATTAAAAATTTATTTTGGTTGTCTCTGGACGAGTGTTACTTCGTTTACAGACGAGGAGTTCCCCATCTGATTTATTACCATGATATTCTGTAAGTTTATGCTTTAATAAAGTATCTTTATTTATTACAGAGCATACGTGCAGTGCACTATTCAGAATGTAAGTAAAAATTACCAATCATTTTTTTTTTTTTTTTTTTTTTTTTTTTTCTTTTAAGGCGGTATGTAAAAAAAGTATTTTTTCCAGGCTAAACAATTCAAAATTTTGGGACATATTTTCAGACACATTTTTACAGATGAAAATATGAAACTTGTTAATGGGATTTTTGAAAGGATGCACAATCGGCCTTGTGTTTCCATTTTTTACTCAATTAATTAGAACTTGACTTACAAAAAGTTGTTTTCCCATACGTTGTTTTCATTCTCAGCTACCTTGGTTCAAGATATTCGATTCAAATCTTAGACCGATTTTGAAATTTAATTCAGATCTTTGACAGGATTTTTTTTATAATATATTCAGCATTTACCAACAAATCAACAAACACATGCCCTAATGTAGTTTCTGAATTAGAAAATCTGCAGTTTGATGCGTTTCAAAACGGAAATGAATTTAAGATTATTGTCAGAAAATAAGATGTTTAAATTTGAATACACTCTTAACTTTAAAAAGTTTCTTGAATTTTTATTAAAAAGGTCACAATTAAATAAATTAAAAAAGTTTCATATCTTTAAATTAACCATTTAAAATTCTGGACTCTCATTTAATGTGTTAATGTGTGAAAGGATATTTTCAGCTACACGTTTCTTTCGGTTATAGTAAGTTTATCAAGGGTGTATTTGAAAAAAATATTTTTTCCACCTTCAACAGCTTGAAATTTTCTGTGATATTTTAATTTTAATTTTTAAAAGTAGAAACATGTATCTTGCTGAGGTGATTTTTGAAGAGATGTACAAGAGACCATGTGATTTTAATTTTCGCTCACTTTTTCCCCTGTAATGTATTTTTAAATAATAAATGAATGGATAAATAACTTATTATAAGACACATAAGTAAGGCTTCATGAGTTCAAACGCATTAAGGGTGTATTCGAAAAACCACTTTTCCACCTTCAGCTGCTCGAAATTTTCCGATACAATTTCAGACATATTTTTAAAAGTAGAATCATGAAACTTGTTGAGGGGATTCTTGAAGGGACGTATGAGGTGCCGAGTAAAGTCTTTTTACACTCAATTCATTAGAATTTGATTTATAAGCAATTAACTTCTCTGGAAGACCCTTTTTTTCGTTCCCTTATATCCCACTTCGGAAAAATCGGTTCAAATTGCCGTTTTTGATTGCTTTTTTTGCAATATTTTGTACACTTATCAAAGAATTGACCTTTACGGCACCTTGTGCACGTTCTAAATAAGAGAATCTGCGAGTTTCATGAGTTTGAGAGCAAAAGTGAATTCAAAAATAAATCGGAATATAAGCAGTTTGAATCGAAATACACCCTTAATGTATAATGCTCCCATTATTTTTTATCTTGTCCACTTTTCTTTCAGAATTTCCCCAACAAATATTATATCTGAACTGGAAATTTTTAATGGTACTGTTTAAGAACAAGTTGTCTTTCTTCTTTTCAGGCATATTCTTTCGATCTTCATTAATTCAATCTTGAAAAAGATCTTACTGGTAGTGCCCAAGAAAGTGCTAAATGAAATTTACAGAAATTGAAATATTCCAATACCTTTTATATCTTTAAAATGTATTGTTAAAATTTTATTACTATACACTGCTTCTGATCGTGCATTAGTTATGTAAAAGATAATCTTCAATTAATATGTTTCTTTCATATGCCTGTTTCTTAAAATAAAATAAACAAATAAATAATCCATCATAAGACGCGCAAATGATGCTTCATTAATTCAAACGCATCCACGTAATTTTCCCATCTACCTTTTCTTGTCAAATTTTCTCTTGGAAAATCACCAGCAAAAAAAAAAAAAAAAAGATTATAGCTGGATGATTTTCGTGGTAACTGTTTGAAGAACATCAGTTGTCTTTCTTCCTTTCCGGCATATTCCTTCGATCTTCATATAATTAGATCTTACAAGAGATCTTACTGATTAGCGCCCGGGAAAAATGCTGGCCGAAATGTGTGCCAGAGATTGACATATTCCAGTGTTTTGTGTGTTCGCGAGTCATTAGGAATGTCCTTCCTGTCAGACGTGATGACAACGCCAGAGTGGCAGGACACGTGTTCCTGTCACCAGCTGAAAAGTAGACGATCCTAATGATCGAGGAGTCGGTGTGAGATTTTTATCGGGCAGGACTCAAATGACTGCTGCGTATGCTTTGGTAACTTTAGCACGCTGATGGAATCAAATGAGAGATGATGTTGGAAAAATAAGTACAGATAGATGGAGGAGAGCGATATGGCGAAGTTGATGGTGTAGTCTTCTGCCACCCTGTTATGATACAAAATAGCCCGGATATGTGATCTAATTAAAAATGTTAAATTTTATAACGTGATATGAGGCGATAGCTGGTGTAACATATGTGCCGACTTCCTGTCCATTATTAAATTCCATTGGTATAATACACAAAGCTTTAAAAAACTAATGTTGGATTTATTTTCGAATGTATAACGACAAAAATATCAATTTCACATGCGGAAAAGAAGGGTGGGAAACAGATGAATATCTCATTCCATAAGATTATATGAATTATTAACCATTTGAGTTTTAAGATTTTAAATGTAATTATTTTAATTAGCGGAGAACTGATGTTGAAAAGAATAATAGGATGTAGAAGAGCGATATGCGAAGTTGATGGTGTATATTTCAACCACCCTGTTGATACAAAATAGCCGGATATGTGATCTAATTAAAAATGTTAAGTTCTATAATGCGATATGAGGCGATAGTTGGTAACATATGTGCCGACTTCCTGTCAATTATTAAATTCCATTGGTAAAATACACTAAGCTTTAAAAAAAGTAATGTTGGATTTATTTTTGAATGAATAACGACAAAAATATCAATTTCGCATATGGAAAAGGAGGGCGGGAAACAGATGAATATCTAATTTCATACGATTACGATTATTTAACCATTTGAGAGTTTTATGATTTTAAATGTAATTCTTTTAATTAAACGAGAAATATGTTGAAAAATAATAATGCAGATTTATGTAGAAGAGCGATATCTGAAGTTGATGGCCTTTAACAAGCCTATAAATGCAAAATAACCGGATATATGGTCTAATTAAAAATATAAATTTTATAACGTGATAAGAAATGAAAGCTGGTAATAAAGTGCTCAGCAAAACTTTAGACAATGATCGATTACGCTTCTGTATTCAGAAGTATGTACCAATTGTTTATAATTCATCTGTCATACATTACTTGAGACTTATCCTTTATTCACAAACAATAAATTTTGAATTTTACCTTTTACATAAAATATAATGACAAAAAAATGAAATTATCATTGTGGCAAAAGTATAGACAATTTGTATACTTACAGAAAAATATCTACAAATTAAAATCGAGTTGCACCCACATTGTTTGCAGTTAGAGCAGGAATATGACTTTTCATCGAAGAAACTAAATGCTGCGTCACTTGGGGGTCTGTTTTGTACCAAACATATTCAACAGCAGCTCGAAGCTCATTAAAAGAAAAGTACAGCAAAAATTTGCATAAACATTACGACATATGATGTTACATAGATTTTCGATTGGGTCCAGATCAGAGCTACACGCCGGCCAGTTGAGATTGGTAGTATTTTCTGAATTAAACGAATCTCTTCTTTTGTATGCAATATGAATAAACGCATTATCCTGCTAAAATCCATACTTTGGATCAGCTAAAAGTTCCTCAAATGACTAAAAATTAATCTCCAACGTATGTACGTAGTCTAATGTTGCTTGGCAACCAATGAATAACTCCACAGATACTTGAGCATTAAAGCAAAGTGAGGGCCAAATCATTAAAAAGTCACCTCCTTGTTGTCGACTTAAGAAAGTCCCAGGCTCTTTACGCAAGTCGTGCCAATAGTATGCCCACCTGTTTGGGCCATTCAAATTCCACTTTTTTTTTTCGTTACTGAATATCATAGCGTACTATTTGGGTCAATATGACGTATGTTTGCAAGTTCATTGCATTCTCGCCAATTTGTAGCGAGATTTTAAAGCTTATTGTTTTATCATTTTTATGTAAATTGATTTACAACTGTTTCTTTAATTCATCTACGAATCATCTCCGCCGACACAGAAAGTCTTGATTAACTTTTAAGGTGATTAACAATCATTATTTATGTAAATGTCAGCTTCTGGATCCTTTAATCATCTCATTTTCTCGTCACACAGGGTCTTCCAGATTTATATTTTATTTTTAAGGAGTCATCCCTAGACTATTCTTCATAGACAGACCCCTTTGGACGATTCACGGCTGCTGAAATTTCTGCAACAGTCTTCCCTTTCCATTTCAGCTTTCTACTTCAATTACCTCATCTAAATGAATATTTTTAACTAGCGGCCTCTTCACTAACTGATGCTATATCGAGGTATAATTATATACTTCAGACATGTGACATCATAACTTGGAAATTTTCATCTTTCCATGAACAGTTGTCAAAAAATCAAAAAAGTGTCTAAACTTTTGCAATATGCAAATATTACTTTTTTTCAGTTAAATTAAATATTAACTTATATTATAACCGTTATTTTTATCCTACATTGTTTAAAATATATTTAAAAATAAGTACAGCCATTTGTAAAACTCACGTGATCGTATTTTTTATTTAAAGGTTAAAAAACACCAGTGTCTAAACTTTTGCTGAGCACTGTATATATCTGCCGACTTCCTGTCAGTTATTAAATTCCATTGGTATAATACTATACTAAGGTTTAAAAAACAAATGTAGGATTTATTTTTGAATGAATAACTACAAAGAATAGCAATTTCACATGTGAGAAATGGTGTGTGTGTGTGTGTGTGGTGGAAGGATGAAAGAATTTCTAATTTCATATGATTACGATATGAATTATTTATATATTTGAGAGATTTAAGATTTTAAATCTAGTCCTTTTAATTACATGAGAAATGATGTTGAAAAGAATAGTACAGATAGATATAGAAGAGTGATATCTAAAGTTGATGTATATTCGGTAACTGTGCTGAACGACCTTTTTCATATTAGAAGAGACATGTTTATTCTCTCCCCCCCCCCCCCCCCCCCAACAGGAAAAAGTGACAAATCTAGCTTAGAAATTTCCTGAAATTCTCCCATTGAAAGACGAAAATTTCTTCAAATAACAGAAAAAAAAATTTCCCGTCTCAGGAGTGTTTCAGCAACTTACTGCCTGTATTTTTTACATTTTTTGACGATTTTTTTTATTATTATTATTACACTGCTCAAAACAATTAAAGGATATTTGAAGTTTTATATAAAATAAAGATAAAAAACGAAATTTTTTTTCCCGAAAATAGAAGAAGATAATCACAAATGCAAATTTTTCTGGTTTTCAAACTGTGGCGTATGCAAATTTTGAGTTCGACGTCAAAAACGTCGCTTCAGCGGCAGCGAATGAAATTTGACTTTCAACTGGATAAAAGAGAATGAAGACAAAGATGATCGGCATTCAATGATTGCTTTGTTTCGATGAGTACGATGTCTCAGCGAAGTCATTTGACAGATTCAGAAGCTTGGAGAATTGTTGGTAGGTTAGAAGGGGGCCAAACTGAAGCCGAAGTAGCGCAAGTCTTTGGAGTGTCACAAAATATCATTTCCAGGATCTGGAACCGTTTTTTTTTTTTTTTTTTTTTGGAGAGTGGATGTGCAGGCCGAAGACCAGGGCAAGGTCGTAGACGGGCAACAACAACGTCCAATGAAGATCGGTATTTAGCGTTAACAGCTCGGAGACACCGAAACATGAACGCTACTCTTCTCCAACAACACCTTTGCTCGGCTATAGGCACCACGATTTCAACTCAGACTGTCCGAAACCGGCTCCATGCTGTAGGTCTGTATGCTCGCCGACCGACGGTATGTGTTAGATTAACATCAAGGCATCGTCGCGACCGCAGGGAGTGGGCAACCGAGCATGTCAACTAGAGGAGAAATGAATGGAGCAATATTCTGTTTTCTGACGAGTCCCGTTTTTCTTTGCACACGGACAATAGGCGCATTTACATCTGGAGGGACAGTGGGAGTAGGAATAATCCTGCGTTCGTGCACGAAAGTGTCAGATTTGGCGGTGCAGGAGTGTTAGTGTATGGTGGCATCTCCATTGACGGGCGCACTGACCTCTACAACATTCGAGATGGAGCTCTGACTGGTCGCCGATATAGGGATGAGATCCTCAGACCTATTGTAGTCCCTTACGCTGCAGCAATCAGAGATAACTTCATTTTAATGGACGATAACTGCAGGCCACATCGTGCAAACCTGGTGGAGGATTTCCTTTTCGAGGAAGGAAATCGTTCGAATGGAATGGCCAGCGTATTCTCCAGACATGAATCCAATCGAGCACGTTTGGGAAGCTCTAGGAAGACGAGTTTCTGGCCGCCAACAACCCCCACAAACTCTCCAAGAACTGGAAAGAGCTCTTCTGGAAGAGTGGGACAGAATACCCCAACTCGTCATTAATAGCCTCATTGAGTCCATGCCTCAAAGGTGTTCAACGCTGCTGGCCGCCCATGGAAACCATACCCCCTACTGAAAATGATCTTCTTTGAAGAAAAGATTCATGCCACTTTCGCCGAAAATCCACCCTCTTACCTCATGCTGTTTCTTGATGGTTCCTACTAATGAATGGCGCTTGACTTCCTTTAAAAGACCAAAAGTTTTAAGCCGAAAAAAAGGGGGCTGTTAAAAATTAAATGCATTTACGACCGCCGTTATTTTTCAATGGCTATTTTATTTATTGCACACATCTATTATTTGCTTCCTGAGATTTAGATAATTTGAAAACATTAATACTTATTTTGGATTTGATTTATAAAAGATGATTATATAATAATTTATTAATTCAAAAAAACCAGAGTATATATATAATTAGCTAGGATAATTGCTGTGTTGCGCATAGGAAATTCCATTATAAGTTTGCAATATTATTATCTAATAATTTCATATAATGATACAATGTCATAAAATATAAAGATATAATATAATGATTTATGACTAACATTAAATGTATATTGGTTTTGATTATATTCCTTTTAATTCATTTTTTCATGCGTTTAAATGATGCATATTGTATTAAATACATATATATATTTGTGTGTGTGTGTCGGCGGGGGGGGGGGGGGCAATCTCGAAAATACTCTTTCGCTGAACATCTATTTTAGCTCAGTTTAAAAAACAATTTCAATTAATACTTTTTAAATAAAGATTTTCTTTCAACGAAATTAATATAAAAAAGTAATTCTGCATAAAAACCCATTCATCTAATTGAGGACAGATGGGAGGGGGGGGGGGTAATCGTCCCTTCCTAAAACTAATCAAGTCAGGCAAGCGTCTTTTCAGTATCAACGTATATCCAAAAATTGAACCAAAACAGTTAATTCAGCATAAAAATCTCATTTATCTAAATTATGAGCCCCTCTCCCCCCCCCGATCCCCCTCTGATACTTAACCAATGAATCCCCAAAATCAACAATAAAGCCCCAAAATCAATTCCTTGTCACTTTTTTTCCGGTAACTTTTTTCCTTGTCACTTTTTTCCTCCACTTTTTTCCGTGTCACTTTCTTCCGCTTTTCTAGTTTATGTCACTTTTTTCCGATAACTTTTTTCCCGGTCACTTTTTTTCCTAGATTCAAGGAAATCACACGGCACCTCATACATGTATTCGAAAATCCCTTTTGGCATGTTTCATATTTCTACTTTTAAAAATGTGTCTGAAATTGTATCAGAAAATTTCGAGCTCTTGAAGGTGGAAAAGCGTTTTTTCGAATACACCTAAGAGCGAGTATTACTCGCGCTCAGAGTGTTCCGTACAATAAATATACGTATTATTATTTTTAAAAAATAGTTTCTGAAAGAATAATAAGTGAAATAAAAAGAATATTGCCCAGTTAAACTGATGGCATTGAGCTCACAGGCTACGCATACTAATAGTATATTTAAGCCTTATATTCTCAAGGGTTAATTCCGTTCGAAAAACAAATTAAGGGGAGGGGGAAGTTCCCTCCATTTACCCGTTTTATACTTAATCATTGAACCCCTTAAACTAATGAGGGATATGATTTATCATATAAAAATTTTGAACAAAACTGATAATTCTGCAGGAAAAACCCATTTATATCAATTAAGGGGAGGGGCATGAGCTCTCCGTTCCCCCTCTCTATCCAATGGACACTTAATACTAATCACGAAAGTGCCTCATCAGAATGATCCTACATCTAAATTTTGAATGAAAACTGATAATTCTGCATGAAAAACCCATTTATATAAATTAAAGGGAGGGGTATTAGCCCCCGTCCCCCCTGTCATACATTTCGAAGGAATTCCAAAAACTAATAAGGCAAGCGCCTTATCAGAATATACATATATCCAAAATTTTAAGTGAATCAGATATTTTTATCATGAGTTATCGCGTTACGCACATACGCACATACAGAACGGACGGGCACATAAGCTCCCAAACTTTGATAGCCTGTGAGCTAAAAAACTATAAAATGTAGGGTGTGGTATAGCTGTATATACACTATATGTCCAATGATGATCGGTCAGTTGGGATTTTAAACGTTTTGTTAAATATTTAACGAAATACTTGAGGAATTATCCTGAAACTTCACGTTTGCAAACAGAACGGTATAGGTTATCTATTTTAGAGGTCAAGAAATTGGAATATATATATATATATAAGACCATTAATAGTAAACAATATTAACCATTTGAAATTAACTATTGAATTTAATATCTTATATCACACTAAATATGAAAGGAACAAATAATAATATGAATACAAATGGAATTTGTAGAACCAAAGCAGAATCATCAGGTCCCAAATACTTTGGAATTACAAATGGAGTTTGTGGTTTCATCTTCGTATTTGCCATGAGAAAGCAAAACAATACGAATTTGGGACTACCAACCAGGCCCGTAGCTAAGGGGGCGCTATGGGCGGCTCAGCCCCCCTTAAAATATTTTGAGCCCCCCCCCCCCCCCTTGGAAACAATTTGAAGGTCACTAAATAAATTTCTGTTCCGAAAATTCAAATGAAATTTCGTTCAAAATTTAATTTATTTTTGAGACTCTTTCACAGTTTTGTAGAAATACTAAACTGTACCTAAAATAAGTGTTTAAACAATTCCTCATCTTATTTGTACACATAAAACCAACATGATGTTCAATTTTGCTCCAAGTTATACACTCAAAATTTTCACCATCCTGTACTTTTCTTAGCATAAAATGAAATTATTATTACAGTTTAATAAGAAACATAGTACAGTGAAACCTCTAAATAAGGGACACTCCGAATAAGGGACACCTCTATTTAAGAAACAAAACTTCCGGTCCCAGTCCCTTGGTATAGGACATGTAATGTACTTACCTCTGAATAAGGGACACTCGATTTAAGGGACAGTTGAAAATGAGATGATCAAAGGGACTGGTTTTTGCATTTCAGTTAATGAAATATGTTTGTGATGAAAATGAAAATACAGATTTTTGTGAATTTATCAAACAGACAGACAGTCATGTGGATACAGCTGCATACGACACAATTCACGATTATTTATTTATCCACAATTCTGATTTGACATCAGTGCGTTTTTCCCCATTGAAAGTAATGTTGGAAATTTTCAGGATGGTTCTGAAAGTGGAGAAAAAAAGTAAAGTACGAAACATAGAACTTAATAGATGCCATTCGGCTGTTCTCAAATCCAAAAGGGCAACTTTTATGACATAAGTTTTCATTTATTTTTATTCGGAAATGCACGAAACTAGCAGGCGTTGTTGTTCAGAAATATGTAATCGAACTGGTTTTTTTTTTTTTCATTTTTTGAGGGCATATGCAATAGACTTTACAGAAAATATTGTCAAAGTGGGCGTTTTGAACCGAATTTCTACACGAAAAAAGAATAACTACTCAGGAAGGGTGATAAACGTATTTGTCACATGACCAAAATCGCTTATAACTCAATAGGTAATTTATTTACCAAAAAAGTGAAAACTCAGTTCGATTACAAATCGCTTCTACAATCAGGCAGTCCAGTTTTATACCTTTCCGTTAAAAAATGAATTTGTAAATATGTCAAAACGTTTCCCACTAGCTGAGCACAGCAGTTGAATACTTTTTTTCTAAATGCTCCTGATAATGAAGAACTAAAATTTATGAGTATGGTAAATAAACACTTGAAAGATTTGTAGTGAAAAATTGAAATTTGCAAAACAATTATTTTTGATTACTTCGAGATAATTTTTTTAAATGCTTTAATCCTTTAGCATCTACAGAATTTGTATATAAAATAAAAATCAATAATTCTACAAATAATTTAATGATTTAGTAATCAATTAAAAATTTTAATTTTTTGATTTCCCTAAATTCCTTTTATCTCACTAATGTAATTCATACACTTTGGGTACATTTAAACTTCACCTTTAATGATTTGTTATTTTTATATCCTTCTGAACGATTAAGCAAAAATAACAATCAAAACTCTGAATAAGGGACACCTCTATTTAAGGGACAAAAGTTACGGTCCCACACTTGTCCCTTATTCAGAGGTTACACTGTATCTACAATGTAAATATGAACTAATTTATCTTTCTGCGTCAGAGAGAGAAAAAAAATTTATGAGCGCCCCCCCCCCTACTGTTAACTTCTAGCTATGGCCCTGCTACCAATACACAAGAAACCAAAATTAATTAAAGAAATACCAAATAATCTATAGTGGATAGGAGAAAATAAAACAGTGATGAGCTATAAAGTAGAATGAATCCCAAATGCACGATCTTAATCCTGATACTGCACGTGGTATATTAAAGCTTGAAGTATTCATATATCATATGACAGAAAAATGGAAATAATATAATAATAAAAACAAAAAACGATTTATCGTACACATCATAATATTAAATTAATAATTAATTAAAAACAGAATAATTTAATAACAGAAAAATTAAACCATACATCATAGTGTGCCCTATTAATATTTAAATCAATAAAATTTATTTTGATTATGTTAGGCTGATTTCAATACCTTAATTAAGGATGATTAAAGATTAAAAAATAGCTTATTAAGAAATGTACTCTATACATTTAGTAGTGATATAGTACACTCATTTATTAAAAGTGAAGTGCAATTTAATAATGTAAATGATTGACATTATTAATATAATAGATATAACTAAACAATAATCCATACATTGGTGTTATATAAACTCCATAGA
Organism: Maratus speculifer; assembly: GCA_964019185.1. NCBI lineage: Eukaryota > Metazoa > Arthropoda > Arachnida > Araneae > Salticidae > Maratus > Maratus speculifer. Next base: position 363,474,848 of record OZ025292.1, read on the forward strand.
AACTTTGTACCAAATTTACAAATAAATTTCCCACTCTCAATTTTTTTATTATTAAATTTATTAAATTAACCTTTACGTATTATCCAGACAACACCGCCCTCCTCCGTAATCAAACATCTACCCGCACAACCAACCTATTACATACATTTTTTATATATTTTTTACATTTTTAATTTTTTATTCTTATGTGTATATATATCTTTCGGATAACCTTGTAAAAACTAATGTAGCAAAAGCATTCAAACTGTAGAGCATGATTACAAGGTTTATTGGAATTAAACTCTTTTCATTTTTATGAGGATAGCATCATGTACACTTGTAGAGAAATTACGGTTTTTTATAAAACCAGTACCAAATTTCAGGGTATTATGTTCAATAATGCTTTTTCATAATTTCTAAAAAGAACACATTTTTATAATAAAAACTCTGCAAATTATAAGCAAAAAGCTTGGCAAAATTTGAGACTGTTTCTATTAAAAAAAAAAAAAAAAAAAAAAAAAAAAAAAAAAAAAATTTCTTTATTAATATAATGCTATCCTCACAAAAATTAACACATTCATGTTTTTGCAGTTTGAAAGCTTTTGCTACGTTAGTTTCTGCAGTGTTATCTTAAAGGTATTCGTTCTTTTTCTGTTGTTGACGGTCTCTTATAGGAGGGTTAATAAAAAAAAAAATCTTCATGGAAATATATGACCTTTACTTTTCTGTTTACATACCTGGATTTTCAGACTAATTTCTTAAGTATTTTTTTTTTCATTAACAAAACGTCTAAAATCGCAAGTGACTGATCACTATTGGTCATATATAGTGTACTGGGAAAATATGAATGTGTATAACATAAATGAATACAAGTTCAACAAAATTTCTGTCGTGGCGGCCTATAGGCAAAGGTAGATTTCGAAATTAAGTTGTCATTTCCCCAACAAAAAGTAAATAAGATTAGAGATAAACTCGGTCAACGTTCAACAACTTTATTTGACCGCTTTTGAAGAGTTTTTAACTTCATTTATCTATAAGAACTGGTTTTATTACAATACACTTAAGGGAAATTCGGTTCAAAATGCACATTTTTACAGCATTTTTTGAAGTATATCCTGCTTTTATGAAAAAAATTGACCATAACGGAACATTATATAGTTCCTAAGTAAGAGAAAGTACCAATTTAAAAAGTTTGAGAGCAAAACTAATTTAAAAATGAGTTAGAAAATAAGAAGTTTGTTATGAAGATATCCTCAATACTTCAATCACGATCGCTTTGGGAAATTCTTTTCTGAATGCCCACATTGAAAGCATATATATTTTTTAATATATTCTGTCTTTATGAAAAAATTAATATAGTTCCTAAATAAGAAAAACTGTCAATTGCATATGAATTTGCGAGCTAAAATGAATTCAAAATAAGTAAAGAGATTCGGAATTGTTATTTGAATATATCCCCAATTCTTCAATCTCGATCGCTTCGAGAAGTTCTGTTCAAAAGGCCAACTTTGACAGCACTTTTAAAAGTATATTCTGCCTTTATCAAAAAACTGACCAATACGGCGCATTATATAGTTCCTAAGTAAGAGAACCTGCCAGATGGATGCGTTTAACGGCAAAAATGATTTAAAAAATGAGTCGGAATATAAGCAATTTGGAATTGAGTACACTTTTGATACGATTTTTTCTTCAACTTCTACTTATGTTTCATTTGTTTTTGCTATAAGAATTGATCCTATCAAAAAATTGTCAATATAAAAAATGTAGATATTATTAAGAAGATGTACAATAAATTTATTCGGATTTAATATCATAAAAATTGACAAATTTATGGATTTTTTTTTTCTCCTTCTTCTTCTCTCCCCTTCCCCTTTATGCGAAAAGAGTCGCTCTTATCAAAAGCTCTTCAGTACAAAAGTACCTTATTCGCTTCTTCTTTTCTTTAAAAAAAAGGGGGGGTAGGCTTTTTGTAAGAAAAAACATACATTCTCAAACTAACTTATTTCTTGGAATGCAAAAGGGGTTAGTGAATAACTGTTATACTTTACTGTATATACATTTAATCCAGATCTGTTTTCCAAATACCCTTCCCAAAATATAAGCGAAATTTTATCTTGTATTATTTAGATTTAAAATTAAATATTTTTAAGTTATAAAGTAAATGTGAAACATGCATTCAATAGAATTTATTTTTGTTTCTACACTTTTCAGTTTTATAACACCTGTCACAAAAAGAAGGGGGGGGGGGGGCGCCAAATTCAAACTTTGTCCCGGGTGCAGTTTTCTCTTCGCACATTGCTGCTAAAAAGTACTACATTTTGCTGATTTTTTATTATTTTACTCCATTTATTTATTCAAAGTTGAACGGGAATTTTTAAAAGTTTATAATGCTGTATTTCACTTTCATCATTGCAATCTCTGACTCTCGATAACGGAGTGAGACAGTCACTCTCATCAGTGAAGTGACTCTCTCACTTTTGATTATAGAGTGAGATAATTCGTTCCTTTCTATATAGTGGAAAATTCCACTCTTTAAGGAGTGTATTTTTACAAAAGTCACTCTAAAAAGAGTGAAAATTCCTCTCACTCATCCATAGAGTGAGCTTTTCACTCCTTCCACTTTTAAAGTGTGAATAGTAGACACTTCCCAATCTACACTCATGTAATATGTTCAAAAATTAAACAAAATCACAAGTTCCAGAAATTTCCACTTTTTTGTGCAATATTTTCACTATTAACTTTTTAATAGAAATTTATCTTTTTTTTTTTTTTTTTTTTTTTTTTTTTTTTTTTTTTTTCAATAAAAATTCTAAAGCCCTTTCTCTTGATATTGTATTTCAAATGACACACCAACCCGCGTTTAGACAACGCAAACTCTGAAAACACTATAATGTTTCTTGTTTTAAAAATATTACCTGGTTATAGAAGATTAAATGACATTATCACGAACGAGGACTACCTTCTGTAATAAGTTTTCTATATTGTTTTCGCTTGAATTCAGTATTTTTGGTTAATATGGCCTCATCCACCACTGTGGCGACAGCTGATGGCTGTTTTTGAGATTGACAAACAAGATAAATTACACATTTGAAAATCAGCTTGAATAAAATGGTTAGGTAAATAATGTCGGTGCCTCTCGGACATAGCAATACTATGGACAATATTCTTCCTTTGAATTCGAGATCTGAAAAAATCCGTCTCGCTGTAAATAACATTCAAAATCACGGTACTGAAAAGCATTGTATTTTGAAATTTTAAGCTTATATTTTTTACTTTGATCGCGTTTTAAATACATTGAAGAACGTGTATAACTTATGCATGACTTATTTTCTTCATTTTATTACACTATCACACATATTCAGTATGTTATTAAAATATAAATTGTTTATTTTAATTATTAAATATATATATGAATTTTTAAATATGTATTTATCGAGCAGTAATTGGTATAAAATAAACCAAACGCATTTTATGCATGGATTTACCACTATTTATGCTGCATCTAGTGAAGAAATTTATAAACAAAATTGCTATAGCCGCACTACATGGCTATTAGTCATGTGATTCGCAATGTGACATCCCATTAATATCGTCCACAAGAAAATCGTGATGTATAATGTAATTTTCACTATTAAATGGCAGGTCTCGTACGGATCCTGGAATTTTATGATCAGAAAATTCTACTACACCAGTATTTTCTTATTGAAAATTTCTGATTAAACTAAGCGAAATTTCAGTGTTTGAACAAAATTTATTTTTCCATTGAAAAAAAACTGGTATATCACCTGAAAAATAACGGTACCCGTACGAACCCTGAATGAGTTTTACGTGCGAAAATTTAATTACAATTTTTATTTTTCTACTTTTTAATATTTACTTATAAATATATTATTCCATTTAAAAGTACTTGGAAATATCTATGTTAGAATTTTTTAAATACTAATTGATGTTTATTATTAAAAGATTTTCATGCATAGTAAATTAATTATTTTAGGCATTTTTCATATGACAACATTTTTAATATTTTGGTGTTTTATATTAAATCTGGTGCACGCGTAATAATTTAATTATTTTAAGATATTCTTATTTTTTTAATATTCATGTCTAAATACAATTTATATGAATTAATTTTCCGTATTACCTGATTTTAACAATCGATCATTATAATATTATTTTAAAGTTTCATTTGTGTTTTTAATAGTCATGTGTAAATACATATTTTAACTTCAAACGAAATTTAATTCTTTGTGCTGTTTAACAAACTGGCATCAACATAAAAATTATTTTTTCTAAATATATATATATATTTCATTTTATTTATTTATTTAAATTTTTCTCATGTTTCGGTTTGGTTTATTGATAAATTTAATTGGTGAATATTGTCTACTTTTAATGGTCTTATATATATATATATATATATATATATATATATATTAATTAAAATAATGAAAATTCGAAAATAATAATAATAAGAAATAAATAAATAATAAAAAATAATAAAAAAATTAATCAGAAAATTAGTAAAATTAAAAGAATAATAAGCGCACTTTACACACCGTTTGCTTGAGATGCGTAAATAAATATATATATATATATATATAATTCATATGCATAGTTTTGTTATTAAAAACTTTAATGGACCTTTTCTGACCGACTTTAACATTAAAAAAAATTTTATATATAGTTCTCCGATTTAAAAATTGTAAGTATGCGTGATAAAGACATTAATTTAGCAAAGACGATTGTTAATAATTTTGTTTTAATTATCTGAAAACTATACTAATTTCTAACTTGTATTTTAGACGAAGCATATAAAATACAAGCATTAAAATTAAAAACATTAGTACTTATATAAAATAACACATATTTAAACAATATTATTGTTATTTAGTAAAATCTATATCCTAAAAAAAGACTTTTTTTGAAAAAGCACAAAGAAAATTGGTTTTACCCAAATAAGTAAACAGTACAGAAAATTTAAACATTTTATAATTGTTAAACTTGATGAAAATAATATAAAAATATAAGAAACAGAAAAAGTAGCACATGTACTTTGTTACACTTGAAGGTGTAATCTCTTCTTCGTATTTAATTATTATTATTATTACCATTTAATTTTGAATAAGTAAATTAATTATGCCTGAAAACTAAGAATTTCGAAAATAATTTGTACAAATAAATAGTTTGACATAGATTTCATTCAATACAACATGTTTTAAGGTTGAACTAATCATTGATTATAAGGTTAATGTATTTCTTTCTAGGAAAAGGGCGCTGAAAGTGAATTAAGAAATAACTGCAGTAAACTTTTCACAAACTCAGGAACAATTAAGTTTTAAATTCCTCATATGATAAAGAAGTAAAATGCATTTTTTCTTTACATATAAACAGAGGTAACTTAATAATTAATATTTAATTTTACAAGGATTACATGTATTGGATTCAAGTGCTATATTTTAAGAGATTTCCTTTAGCTTAATGTCTTTATAAAAATTACTTAAAAATACCTATTTTTCATTTACTAATAAATCCTTGTAATTGGTGCGGTTGGATTGGATTTTATTTTGTTTACCAGCTGATTTTTAAACTCTATTTGTTGGCTTTCTTTTGAGGTTGTTTCATTGTTGTGAGAAAATTTTCCGATTTTAAGAATTTCATTATATTTTAATATAATTCTTGCCTTGAAGAATTTATATCGGACACAACGCAAATAAGTCTTATTTTTTATTTTTTTATCTTTGAGAAATAAATTACCATCATAAACAGCACAAACGTTTTTTTCTTAAAGAATTCCTAAATCACTCTTCCATTTCTAAGATAAAGAATGAACAAAAGTTTAAAAATTACAACGAATGTTGTGACCCTTTTATTGGGCAGATGATACAATACATAAACAGTACTAAGCTTTAAGTGAAAAAAAGCAATAAAACGATAAATTCTACTAAAACACTGAAAATGTTTTGTCGAATCTTCCCTCTTAATGAAAAGGGATGAAGAACAGAGCGTTGGCAGTATGCAACTCCAGTATGACCCCTTGTATTTTCCCCTCCTAATCGTTTTCGGGTTTAAAGTAACAAACTATTTAGGCATTTTTCTAACGGAAGCACTTAATTGATAGGATGACAGAATGATTGACATTCGGCGAAAGTGGAATCCAGGGAAGAAAACACCTTTTCTTATTCTTTTTTTCTCATATGCACAAATTGTGTTTTTTTCCTTTTGTACACAAATGCGCAATAAAATGCATTTTTTTCTGCCAAACATGTGTAATTTATTCTCATATAACCTACTATGTCTGTCGACCATGTATCAATCAGCTAAAAAGTTTCCCAGATACAAAATCCACCTAAAACTGCAATATCCTTTAATTGTTTTGAGCAGTGTATTTGAGAAAGTGTGTGTAATATATTTGGCAGTTTTATAAACTGGATTTAAATTCTACTTTTTCACATATAGAAGAGAAAAAGGAAAGGAACCTGCTCGTAAATTATTTTATCAGAACACAAGAATTAAGAAAATTAAATCGATGTTGGGAATTTTACAATTACTCTGTATGTCCCTCATTACTTTATAATGATATTTTTTTCTCCTCGTCCGATGAAAGTAATGAACAACGATGTGTCTGATCTACTTACAGGTTAAACAATATTTGACACGACCCCTTTCACACAATTTATATGCAACTTCTAGGTAATCATCAGTTATCTGTCTTAAACCCAGGCCCTGACTAATGTAGGGTAATGTGGGGAAGCTGCCCCGGGCGCGTCATTTTAAGGGGGCCGTTCAAGTATTACATAAGCATAATTTTAGTCTTTTTATACCCCTTTCCTCCCCTTCCCCCTTTTGCTTACGTGAGGTTTTATGACATCCTAACATCAACACTTTTTGCCATAAAAATTAGTTAGCGATAAATTGCATTATTAATCCAGCAAATTTGCATAAATGGACATATAGAGGTTGTGGTATACTAAAGGAAAACAAACTCGGTTTAATATCTTATTACTTATTGCATTAAACAATTCCTAGAATACAAAATATCTTTTAATATATTATTATTTATTGAAACATAAAAAAAGAAAAAAAAGAAAACTCTAAGAAATACAACAGTTTTTAACTTATTTAGACACGTAACTAAAAATTTTAACAAGGTTCATAGAAATGTTGTGTGTTTGGCTTTTTAATGAAGTCTAATGTTCAAGATCTTTAAATCCATGTTTCTGCATGCAGTACCTATTATTACATTTTCAATGTATTGGTGGGCTGGAATGTTCCTCTTTTCTAGCCCTTATTTACTCCATACTTTTTTTTCTCAAGTTGTTCAACATCCACAGAACGGTCATCTAAATCATGCTCTTTTGCTTTTTGTTATTAAACTATTGTTGTTTGTCCTCTAATGATTACTTAAGAATTCTCGAGACCCCCCTCTGCCATTGTCAGCAAAAATCAGCAGACACTAGACCCCCTATCCCCCCTTACTGTTTACATAATACTTGAATGAACATAAGAAGGCACTGGGAATTAATTAGGATTTTTATTACAAAGGTGCCAAAAGATCAAAATTAGCCAAAATTGACCAAAAACTTTTTCAAAGATTTAAGAAGTGATTCTGATCTTCTCTTTCACTCTCTGTTTCTCGTAATCTGTGCCCTCCCCTTATCCACCAAAAATAAATAAATAAAATGAAATAAAAAACAATGAGAAAAATATTGATTGAAAGTTTATTATAACAACTTAATTAGACCATTTTTTCCCCCAGAGAGATTCACTATTGACGTTTTCCCTCTTAACAACGGAAGATAAAACCAATTTGTGACTTAATTTTTTTTTTTGATTAAATTTTTATTTACCTATACATTAATTTAATTTTGTCTGCATAAGATTATGAAATCTTATGTAAGATAAGTAAACGGAAAGTATCCAAACATACTCCCGTCAACTAAATGAAACCCTTGATGTATACAGATCTAACCAGTATCTGGTACAAAATTTATATATTATATATAATATAGAAACAATTTATTAGTAGTCACTTTTAGGATAATTCCCAAACAATTTCTCTGATTGTGTAGAAAGAACCCCATCGGAACATTGCTTGCCCCGGGGCACTAAATAATCTAAGTGGGGCTAGGCCCAAGCCGCTAAGATGTTTTCAGATCAGATCCGGCTACTTTTTGAGTATTCACAGAGTCATTTTAATTCGGTAAATGCATAAAATTTGTAACTATTTTTATTAATTCACCAAGAAATGAAAAGCAATTTTAATTTTTCTTAAAAAACAAAGAATCTTCCAAGAAAATCTTGTCAAATTTATCGTTTTTAGAAGTTCTTACTGCCAAAAAATTTCATGCGTTTACAAACAAAAATGATCTCGTGATTGTATCAGAATGATTCTCATTATTTAAGGCTGTTCTCAACTGCTCTGCTCAACAAGCTCAAAATGTTTTGACACATTTGCAGATTAATTTTTTAACGGAAAGATATAAAATTGCAAAGCTTGAACATGGGAACGATTTGGAATCTAATTGCGTTCTCTATTTTTTTTAATCAATAAATCAAGTATGGAGCTATAAACTTCTTTCGATTACATGACACAGAGGTTTTTCACCCCTGTTCGAGTGGTTTTTCTTCTCTCGCGCAGAAAGTCGGCTCAAAACAGCCTCTTTGATACTATTTTTTGAAAAAAAAAATTAAGTTTGAAAAAAAGGGAGGGGGGAATGAGTGCGATACGATAGTTTCTGAGCAACAACATTTGCTAGTTTCATGCATTTCCGAAAACAAAAATAAATTAAAACTTATGTCAAAATGTTACCCTTATTTTATTTTAGAACAGCCTTAACAGGAAAAGTAAATTATAGCGTGAGGAAAAGAAAAAAAAAACAGACAACCCAATCAAAAACTATTTTACCAATAAGCAAGAAACATAATTTAAATCGATGTTCTAAACTCGACAATTACTCTTTATGCTACTCATTACTTTTATATATTTCATCCCTCATCAAACGAAAGGCAGCAGACAACGATGTATCGGGCGGACCGCAGATTAAGCAATATTTGACAGGCGCAGCCCCACTCAAACACCTATCAATATCCAATTACTAGGCGACCGCCAATTATCTGCCACAACCCGTGAGCCGCTTATTAGCTGGCCCTTAATCAAGAATTGAAAAAAAAATTGCTAACACGCTCTTCGACGTTGCAATGGATAAGCAGAGTTGGCGCTGCGGGTGGCAAGTCCTGAATTCGGCCCACCCTCCGTTAGTTCTTGTCTTTCCAACTTTTTTTTTCTTCTTTTTCTTTATTACTCCTTGTCTCTTTACAGACTTTCTTTCGTCTTCCTTTAGTTCCTGCTTTATTAGATGGCACGGCGATAGATTAATGAGAAAAAGTTCGCTCGAAAAATAGATAAATATAGCATTATATTTATAAATCGCGTTCGCAAAAAATGGCTATTGCTAAAAGAGCCACGCGCTTACAACTTGCACCTTTCCACTAGAATGAACGGAAAATATTTTTGACACAATATTTTTTCAGTGATTGCCTAAGCAATTCACGCGAAGACACTCCCAAGGTAATGTTAAAGCAATATTAGCTTTCTTTTAAAATTTAATCATTCCAGATCTTTGATTGTAGGACAAATGTTAAACGTGCGAGTAAACCATAATTTTCAGCTTATGCAGCATTTTACTGCCTGACGGCACGAAACACGGACTAAAAGGGACGTGAATTTAGGACCTTTTAAATTGCATTTTTACGATCAAACGCTTTCGTATGTGTTTCTTTATCATTGTATTTTCCTGCTCCAAATATTCCTGTATTCATACTTTTGATTGTAGGACAAACACAATGATAAACCTACGAGTCAACCATTGTTGATATTAATTTTTGATTTATGCGCCACTTCACTTCCGGCAAGCATTGACCATTAGATACCCCTACTATTACTCCCACATTAAAAAAAAAGTTTTTTTTCTTGTGCTCGATATGTTAGGTTTCTGTGCTGTTGGCTCATGCACTAACAGGCTATTGCGAGGATCAACATTTTCAAGGCAAAACTCAGCCAAACTCATTAAAAAAAAAAAAAAAAAAAAAAAAAAAAAAAAGATCTATTGTAAAACTTAAAAACCCGAACTGTATCAGCCTGGTATAAAATCAAAAAGTTTGGATTGATATCGTAGGAAATCTTAATTGACACGGTCCAACCCGATTCAATTTCTACAACACATGCCAATATTTCTGCAACATCATCATCCCACAATTATATAATGTTAAAAAATCACACTTACGCAACCCATATATTTTATTTTCAGAATATGTTCAAAGTTAGTAGAATACAGAATAATAACAATATTAATGGCTACACTTGGACAATCATGTTAATAAACACTAATTAAAAAATAGACTTACATTCAAATGAAAATTCAGAAGAAAAGCAAAATAGTTTAATATTTAAGGAAAAGAAAAAAAAAAGAAGAAGAAGAAGAAGTACGAGAAGATGGGAAAGAAGAATTTTAAAGCTCTACAAAAAAAAAAAAAAAAAAAAAAAAAAAAAGGTTTTCAGAAAAATATTGCTATAACTTATTAAATCAAAACAAACATATATCGGCATAATTTTTACGAAAATAATTAAATAAAATTTCAATCCAACATGAGACCGTCAGAAGGAGCATTTAGAGATCTGTACCGTTCAGAACTGGCCCATAACAATTTTTTGGTATTAGGTTGGATATGGGGTGAACTTTAGTTTTTATATCGATTCGGTTCCGGCATGAAAACCATTTTTCGTGTGTAGAGATAGAGACCTGTACCGGAAGAAATGAAATCTCGTCATAGCTGGATTCGGAAGAAAATACAGTCTGTCCCGGCATTAGTTTGTGGGAAAAAGTAAGCGCAGGCCCGAGTATCATGAATGAAAACTGGCCAGAACCAGAATCCGAACAAAGAGCATGCAGACTTCCAGCACAACCCTGCAAGAGTAAAAAAACTGGCGGGTAGTTAGCGTTTTAACGACACTATTTTTACAAGTTACATTTTTTCTTCTTAATAATAATTTATATAGAAAAGTTTTTCCTTATCTGCCCACAGTAGTGCACGGAGCCACCCAGAACCCAAGCATCTTACTTCATGCAGAAATTTTTTCCTTTTACCTTCGGTGACATATCGCACATAATTAATTTGATCACTAGATAGTGTAAAAAAAAGGAAAAAATATTAATTATTTGTGTTATATTTACATTGTGAATTTGGTGCGAAGTTGAAAACACGAAATCTTCCAACTAAATATTTAATTTTCGTTATCTTGATTATAGTAATAAAAGAAAACTCCGAGAAAACACATCTTCTGAAGAGACAGAGAAAAGGAGTCTTTTACAGGCGAAAAAATTAACCAGAATACGATGATACACATCGGTAACAAACTTCAATTGAACGCGGAAGTCTACAGATGTAACTGTAAAAAAAAAGGGATGGGTAAAAACCGCAAGCATCTAGTCTATTTTAATTGTACGCCTAGATTTTCCATTCTTTAAATGATGAAAGATCTTGATTATAAAAAGAGACACAAAATTATTTACAGTTTCTTTCTCAGGGGTTACACACCTCACAACACTACTAAGCCGTTGCCGCGTTGTAAATTTCAGAGCCCAAGACAAATCTTATAAAATAAATAAATAAAATAAAATAAAACGAATAATTTTCCGGAAAAAATCGTTATTCTTGCGCTTTTCACATATTTGACGGTCAAGGAAAAGCTGTCATGAACCAGGAATCTATTATAATTCAAGATGTAAGGCATTTACAAGGGAAAAAAAAAAAAAAAAAAAACCTGTTAAATTCTTAGATATTTAAATAGTAATATTGTCTGTAATATCTGTAAATTTCATGCTTTTTCAGTACAAAAATGAGTTTGCGAATACAGTCGAGTCTCTATATAACGAAATCCACCGTTCCAGTAAAAAATTCGTTATATAGAAAAATTCGATGTATAGAGAATGGTGTTAAAAATCGTATTTAATGTGTGAAATTTGAACAAATATTATTTTTTATCTTTAGAATTAAGAATTTGAGATGTTTAAAAGTAAATATAAACCTAACATTTTTTTTTAAATTATTTAAACTGTTTCAAAAAAGAGAACAGACATTTATTTGAAAGCTTAATGAAAATCAAATAATGAAGACTTACATTACTTTCAGACGAAGAAATCTGTAATTTTTTGCTTTGATTTTAAAATTGTTTCGCTCTCAATAATAATAATAATAATAATAATAATAAAAATCTCAAATTTTAGAAAGGAATGAAAAATTGTAGTTAACATTTCCCTCCATTTGAAGACCTCTCTTATGCGCCTCTCATTGATTCCTCTATTACATGCATATCAATCCAATTGACATTGTTTTGAGAAGGATGTGGAAAGGTGTGTGGGAGGTGGGATGAATTCGTTGGATTTAAAGAACAAGGAGAGAGAAAAAAAAATCAGCACTGACGATAAATGAAAAATAAGTGATGGAAAATTGATTCCATATGATTTCGAAGCTTTTTAAAACTGAATAAATTAAGACCAATTTATGAAAAAATTCGTTATATGGAGAATGATATTTCGCTATATAGAGACTGTTTTTGATGTAATTATGCGAAAAGGGGACTGTTCCTACTAAAAATTTGTTATATAGAGAAATTCGATGTATGGAGTTTCGTTATAGAGACTCGACTGTATTTTAGAAAGTTTTGTGTTTTTCAAAGGGAAGAAGTTATTTTTTGAAAACTATCTTATGTGAAATGTTTAAAAATTAGTCAAAAAAAAAAAAAAAAAAAAAAAAAAAAAATGTAATCCAAAACATGGTTTTATTTTATTTTTACTCCTTGAACTGCGATGATATATTATCTACATTAATTAATTCAACTGCTTAACGGTATCCGGAGTTTTTACATAAAATTTTGCTTTTATGAATTAATGAAGAAACCATTAATTTACTTTCAAACAAATTTTTTCTTTACCTCGGATGACATTCAATCATTTCGACATATTTGGAACAGAAATACATTGCTTCTGAAAGGGTTAAGAACAGCATTTTCAGAACAACTGCATATTACCAGACGTACTGCTCAAATTTATAAATGTGTTCATGTCATAAAGAAAAAGTATTCTCACAAATAAAAAGTATCATAAAACATTAACTACATAAGCGACACGACATCGTGCTCCAAACGTAGCTGAATGTTTCTTTTTCAGCAATTAAATGCGAACCAATCATCTCATGCGTCATGTGACAAAAAGTTTTAACGCCGCGCCGCGAGGTTACAATTAAATCAACAATCCAGGGATTCTGAATCCACACAAGCCCTGGCAAGGAGCAACAAACAGACGGGCTGTTGACGTTTTAACGGCGCTACTAAACCGTGTCCGGGCCGTAAATTTCAGAGCCTGAGCCACATCATTAAACGTCATCGTTAATTAGATCGGAGAGAGTCATAATTTGGCCGAAAATTTGGTCGCTTTTTATGACCGCATTTTGTGACGTTTTTAATGTTCGCTCGCGCGTGCTCATAAAGTTTAATACAGATCTTCATTAAACAACATTGGATGAGAGTAGGCATAGTTTAGTAAACCGCCAATGGTTGTTATATTCAAGCTATAAGTGAACCATGAAATTGGAGTATTAATCATGTTGAGATGATGCGTATTAAATAAGTGATAGATGGAAGTAGAAGAGGAAATAGTATGGATTTACATCCATAGAGAAATTAATAACAATCATTAAGAATAATTTCAATCATTTATTAAAAAATAATTTCAGATTATAGGATTGAAATAACGTTTACGTCAAAATCGGAAAACTCGGAAATTCACACTTTCGAGGTTTATGCATTTTTAGATAAGATTTTTAAATTTATACAGTCGAGTCTCCCTATAACGAAACTCCATACATCGAATTTCTCTATATAACGAATTTTTAGTAGGAACTGTCCCCTTTTCGCATGATTACATTAAAAACAGTCTCTATATAGCGAAATATCTATCTCCATATAACGAATTTTTTCATAAATTGGGCTTAATTTTTTCAGTTTTAAAAAGCTTCGAAATCATATGGAATCAATTTCCCATCACTTATTTTTGATTTATCGTTAGTGCTGTGTTTTTATTATTATTATTATTATTACTTCTCTCCTTGTTCTTTAAATCCAACGAATTCATCCCACCTCTTACACACCTTTCCACACCTTTCTCAAAACAGTGTCAATTGGATTGATACACATGTAAGAGAGGAATCAATGAGAGGCACATAAGAGAGGCCTTCAAATGAAGTTAAATGTTAACTACAATTTTTCATTCCTTGCTAAAATTTGAGCATGTTTTTGAGAGTGTAACAACTTTAAAACAAAAGCAACAAAAAATTACAGATTTCTTCGTCTGAAATTAATGCAAGTCTTCCTTATTTGATTTTCTTTAAGCTTTCAAATAAATGTCTGTTCTCTTTTTTGAAACGGCTTAAATAATTAAGAAATAAAATGTTAGGTTAATATTTACTTTTAAACATTTCAAATTCTTAATTCAAAAGATCAAAACTAATATTTGTTCGAATTTCACATATCAAATACGATTTTTAACATCATTCTCTATGCATCGAATTTCTCTATATAACGAATTTTTTACTGGAACGGTGGATTTCGTTACATAGAGACTCGACTGCATTTACGAATTATGTATTCCAATCCAAACTGTTTATTTTCTGATTTATTTTTTAATTAATTCTTGCTGTCAAACGCTTCATACTGGTAAATTCTCTAATTTAGAAAGTGCACAATGTGCCGTGCATGTCTTTATTTTTGTAAATGAAGAATATATTGCAAAAAAAAATGCTGTCAAAGTTGGCAAATTGAACCGAATTTTCCTAAGCGAGAGATCTGGGAACGGAAAAAAACCCCTCATACTGAGAAAGTAATTGTTTATAAATGAAATTCTAATGAATTGAGCGAAAAATGAAATCACATGGCATTTTATGCATCTCCTCAAAAATCTCCTCAGCAAGTTTCATCTTTCTATTTTTAAAAATAAATCGGAAAATGTTACCAGAAAATGAGTACCACTAAATGATAAATATGTGTAATACATGCATATAAATAACGTATTTGAAGCAAATGTTAACATATATTAGTGTTTTAATATTTGGAGATGTAAATTGATACAATTAAAATTGCATGTTTTGTTTTTCTTCTTTCTTTCTTTTTCTTATGGGGAAAAATAGGGAACAAGTTTATATTAAAAAATAATCTAACACTGTTTTTTATGAGTTATTTATTTTAAATATTTATAAGACTCTGCTAGACAGAAAATGTTTCCTTTACCTATAACAAGACCATTCTAGAAAATATCATTTATATCTTTAAAATTAAAAAAATTAATAAACTAAATATACTCTGTACTGTAATAATAATTAAAAGGAAAAAAAAAACATTAAATTTATGACAAAAAATGCTGGCAGCAATGTTGCCAGCAGTTTTTGCAGTAAGTTTCGCAAGCAAAGTTAGCAGCTAACTTAGATGTAATAGAAAAATTTGCATCTAATTTTACTGCGATTTTTACAGCAAAAACTACTGTCAACATTGCTGCCAGTAGTTTTTATCGTAAATTTAACGGATTTTTTTCTTTTTTTTTTATAGTGTAGTTAAGTATTGACCAGTGTGAATGGAGACCATTAGTTAAATTGCAAATATAAACATCTGAGGTATTTAAAAAAAAGAGAGAGAGAGAGAGCAAGACGGGCGATAATACATTATACAGTTGACCTGTAGACCGTAAATGAAAGATAATCTATACTTGTTACATTATCAGGGGCAAAGAACTCCAAAATAAGCAGGGAAGCATTATTAGATAATGAAGACTGTGCACTGAAGATGAAGATTATATACTTTTATGAATGAAAATTTAAATTATTTTTCTCGGATTTAAAATTACATTTGTGTATTTACACAATCATTCCTATTGTAATACTTTTTTTTTTTTTTTTTTTTTTTTTTTAATAAATAGAAGAAAATAGATTAGAAAACTAAATAGATTATAAAAATGTAATATAAGAATATAATAGATTAGAAAAATATTAAAAGCAATTTTTAAAAATAGAATAGGGATTCTCTACTTGTTTTTGAGGGTATTTGTCTAACTATACAAAGAAAAAAAGAAAGCTTTAATATATACATTAATTTTTTATTTTAAAATGTGAAAAGCTAGAAATTCTAATTTTTCGAATTTTGAAGTTTCTTCTAATATCTAGCAATTTAAGTGAAAAATAAGTAAATCGTATATTTTACTGCCTTTTCAAATGTGAATTCTAATGTTCACCTGAATTTTTAAATATCTAAAAACCTTTCCACATTTTTTTTTTCTTTTATCTTTTTAGAAAATTTAAATGGAAAAGGAGAACCGGTAAAACGTGCGAATTATTTAAAAACACATATTTTTGCAAAAATAAAAAACAAAACAAAAAGAAACAATATATATATATATATATATATATATATATTTGTCATGTCTTCTGAGTATGCACATGCATTCAAAATTCGCAATAAATATCATTCAGTGAAAGTAGTAAAATTAGTTTCAGGAAGAGACGAAATCGAGATGGGATATAGAGCAAAGAAATTAAGATAGGGAAAACTTCTTGGATAGAAGCGCCATCTGCTTTTCATAAATTGAACTGATCACGTTATTCGGCCAAAATCGGTGTGTCATGATTTTTATTTATTTATTTGTTATTAAAATTAAAATTAGCAAATAGAAAATTAAGTGGGGATTGCTGCTCGGATATTAAGTTCCGGATGGTGCAAAATAAAAAAAAATACATGTATAACGACTGAAATCAATGAGAAAGCGATAGCAATGTCCTATGTGTTTTGTATGCACTTACTGTAATATTATGATACATTTATTTAAAGTACGATATTATATTATTTAAGGATATATTTTAATTCAAGCTGCATATTTTATTTATGCTTATTTTATTTTACTGCTGATTTATTATTAAATTCATTTTTGCTCTCAACCGCATCAAACTTGCACATTATCTTATTTCGAAAGTACACAAGGTGTGGTGCCGTGCTTGTCAATGTTTCGATAAGTGCAGAAATTATTTAAAAAAAAAATGCTGTTAAACTTGACGTTTTGAACCAAATTTTCCGAAGCGGGAGATTTGGGAACAAAAAAAAGAGGATAATGAGAAAGAAATTATTTGTAAACTAAATTCTAATGAATTTAGCGAAAAATGAAATCAGACGGCACCTTATACAGTTTTTCTAAAAATCACCCCAGCAAGTTTCATGTTTCTAGTTTTAGAAATGACTCTGAAATTGTATAAGAAAATTTCGAGCTGTTGAGGGTAGAAAAATATTTTTTCGAATACATCCTTAAAAGATATTACTTAATGTTATAGATTCAATGTGCAATCATAGAAAACAACTTGCACATTACAACTGCATACCTGTGTTGTGTTTTACTTTACTTATCTGATGGATTATTTAATCAGATTTTCTTCTAAAAATATTCGTAGAGGGAGGCGATGTGTGGGTGTGAGGGGGGGGAGGGATATTTGTTGCCTTATTCCCGAATGAAATCTTGTTTAGTTTCGTTATTAAAAATTAGAAAAGAAATCTGATATTACTGTATTAGAATCATTATTTATTTAACTTTTTTAAACTACTCCAAAGAGTTGTCTCTATTGAATTATTATTTAAAAGTTGATAAATACTGGCAAATAAATTAAAACTCATAAAAATCAACAAATATCGTTATTTTTTCTACACCAAATGGATATTCTATTAAGTTACTAGCTGACCTGCCCGGCGCTGCCAGGGACCCGTTATGATAACCTTAAACAAACACTTAACACTTTAGATCTACAATTAGTAAAAATTAATCATAGGCTATGAATTATTCGTTAGAATAATATTTTAAAGAAATGCATAATATATTCAGTAAATGTTTTAAAATGGCCCTAAGATCCCGATAAAAATATCAGGGTAGAGGTCATGAAAGAAGAGTTCAAAACTGCACTGAGATGGTGGGAAAATGAGTATGTGAAATATGCAGGGCGAACAAAAATTTCAAGGGCCCTGGGCCGTACCCTACGGGACCATAGAGAGTCCCAGGCTCTGGAATATAAGAACGTGCGAATAACTAAGTGGAAAAATGGTTCCAAAAATGAAGATTGGATTAAGAGAGGGCAGTTTAATAACAATTTATGGTACAAAGACCTCAAGGGGCCCGGTACCGGGACCCAAGGGACCTGGAACTTATTTTGTATATAGTTAGATATAAAATATTTTTTGTAGTTATTATAGTAGTGGAAGGACGCGAGAAACGCCATTAATATTCAAAATTCGTTGCAACTAAGACCCTGAGTTTTCTTTTTTGTAGTAGCTGATGGATTCAAGAAGTTGTTTAAAAAAAGACGATTGAATTGGGCCATTTTAAAGGAATTTACAATAAGAGCCTCAAAAAGGCCAACTAACAGTTTAAAAAAAGGCAATAACAGGAAAGCGTGTTAAAATGTCTTAGTACTTACCGCTTTAGATATTCACAAATTGATTCGGTAAATGTTTAAAATAGGGCCAAAGGCGCGGATAAAAATATGAGAATGTTGGTCCTCAAAGAAGAATCCAAGATTCAAATTAAATATTTTGAACTAAGACGGTGAGAAATTTAGGGAGTGAACTATGTTTGTCTCACAAAATGTTCAAGGGCTCTTGACTGGGCTCTATGATTCCATAGGGGACCATAGTGTCTTTTATGGAATGTCAAAACATTAAAATATCCAAATGAATAAAGAATCTTAAAAATGAAAATCGGATTGAAAGGAAACAATTTATTAATAACTTATTATTACAAAAACTTCAAGGGGCCCTGTACCGGGGCCCAAGGGGTCAGGAATTTATTTCGCATGTAGTTGGGTATACAAATATTTTTTGTAGTTATTAAAAGGACGGGAGGACGCTAAAACTATGTTAAATAAAATTGAAAGCAATTTGGTTCTTTTTTAAAGAAGCTGAACCAAGGGCCCCAAGAAAGCGATTGATAATCAGAATCAATGGCAGCTGAATGCTCAGAAATTTTTTTATCATTCATGTAGTAGCTAGAGGACCTGAAAAGTTGTTAGAAAAAAAAGCTAGTGAATCGGGCCATTTTTAAAGTAGCTATAATAGGGGGCCCTGTAGGGGCCAACTGAGAGTTAAAACCAGTACCCTAACATGAAAACATGTTAAAATGTTTTACTGCTTAGCGCTTTAGACCTTTAATAGTCAAAATTAAGTATAGAGTATAAATTATTCGTAAAATAGTATCTTTTAAAAATGCACCAATTGATTGGGTAAATATTTTAAAAAGGATCCTAGGACGTGAATTAAAAAAATCAGGGTGTTTGGTCTTCAAAGAAGAATCCAAGATTCAACTTTAAAATTTTGCACTGAGAAGGTGAGAAATTTAGGGAGTGAAAAATGTTTGGTACACAAAAAAGGTCAAAGGGCTCTGGGTCGGGCCCTATGATTACCTAGGGGGCCCCAGTTTCTTAAATGGAATGTTAAAACTTGAAAATATTTAAATGGACAGCTATCCTAACAGCTATTCCAAAAATGGAGATCAAATTAAATGGGAACAATTTATTAACAATTTATTATCACAAAAACTTAAAGGGGCCTTGAAACGGGCCCCAAGGTTCCAGAGCCATAACTGAAAAGTAAAAAGGCGAGAATAGCTAAATGGAGAAAGATCCCTCAAAACGAAGAAGATTAGATTTAGAAAAAAAAGGGATCAAGTCGTTAACAATTTGGTGCATAAAAATTGTAAGGGGCCCAGGGACCCCGACCCTTAAAATATTAAAAATCTGAGCCTCAGGTGCATCAGGACTTATCTTGGACTATCTTCACATAAAATTTCAGACTTCTACGGGGGTATATTTTGCTAGCCATCGCAGACACACACACATACACACAGACAGAGCATTTTGTTATTTTATTAGTATTGATATATATATATATATATATATATATATATTTATGAATGTAGCAAGCCCATAGCAACAGGCTTGCTTCGGGATCCATTTACCGACTCAGCATCTAGCCTGGGTCGTCAGAAACCTAACGAAGCAATAAGTATAACACGTGGGAGCATGTAGCCGCTAGTAACAAGCCACGTGCAAAGGAATAATGCACAGTCAGCACTCTCCCACGAAAGGACCCTGGCAACAGCAAAAAGCATCAGAACGAGGCCGGATCCAGAGATATAAAGACGTGCCCCCCCCCCCCCCCGAGCTCTAGCGGCAGAATTTGCCGAAGATGTCCCTAAATCCTAACTTTTACTTATCTGTCCTTTGTAAATATCATTCCCTAACCAAGAACTATTAAAGATGTTTGTCAATACCCCTAGATCCTTTCATTTACATATGTATATATATAATTTTGAAAAGACTAACCGATATTAACATAAACTGAGTTGACAAAAGTCATTATAAAACCCTTTTTAAGGGATAATGTAATTAAATATTTTTTATATTACTAAAACATTAAAATGATTAATTACCACTAGAATTTCAAAAAATATATATCATTTGTAAATAAAAAATTCTTTTCTTCACGCACAATATAAAAGCAAAATTTAATTTATAAATTCATTTTGTCATTTGGAATTAAATGAAATTACGTGCACACTTCAAACGTATTTCATAAAAAGAAATACAAACACAGCCTGTTTCACTTTACTTTCTCTTTTCGTTTAATTTTATTCTTTCTATCTCACAGGAAAGGAAATATTTTATCTAATTCTTTTTTTAAACTGGAAATTTTATACGGATAAATATTTTCTTAATGCTCCTTTGTATGCTCACCGGTTGATTCAAAAGAAGTGTAACAGCGATGATCTCTGAAGCCGATCTTACTAAAAAAAATATACGTACTTCCAATTAAGAAAAGTATGCAAATGGATTAAAGCTTCAAAAAGATTTGTTTTGCAAAGAAAAATATGACTTTTTAAAAATTCTTTTACACACATGCCCAATCCCTACCCTCCCTCCCCCCCCCTCTCCCTCCACGCCCTTTTT